>PISX010004681.1:0-117794 GCA_004024625.1 Mellivora capensis | reverse complement strand
TTTTGTGAAACTTCAAAGAAAAAAATCATAAGTCCTGTTGCAATCCATTCTAACATACCACAATGAGCATCTAAATAAATAGTCTTTTCTCTCTAAACACAAGTGAGATAAGAATCACCAAGGCATGTGCAAAGGAGGAGGATATTGGCATTCATCTTACATAAAACTGGTCAAGATACCAAAACCATACTTAAGAAGTTACAAACATTGTTTAGTAGAGCTTTTGTTTTCAAGGAAGGGTTTTTAATTACCACTTCCTCCTAAATTCTTATAGCTCAGATTTACATTGTTTGAACAAGAATCCTTTCCAGCCTAACGGAGTAGAGAATCTTTCTGAGTTCGTTGAGTATTTGCCATCTTTTAATGGCATTATTGAGCATGGAGTGATAAAACGGAGCCAATGCAAAGTTTTTCTTTCTGCCCTGAACGTGCCGTGACATCATGAAATAAACCTTAAGTCGTCTGTCTCCTTTTCCTTGCCTGGGATTTAAAAGCCACTAAATTATTAGTCTTGCCTGGCCATCTCTGTCCTTTTCAAAACGTGTGGAGCTGCTCTGGCAGTGGTTGGTGGGGGGATCAGTGAAAGAAAACCTTCACAGTTGATTCTGACAATATCCTTTCCTGAAGAACCTGCAGTTAAAAACAAGGGAGGGATTCTGTAGGGGAAGGGTGCATCAGAGAATTTTACATTTGTTAAACTCATTGTGAAAGAGTTCTGTGCACTTGGGAGAAACAACAACCCGCCATGCAAATTCCATTTCCTCTGGGCTTGAGAAAAGCTGAATGAACCTTCCAGCCACTTGAAAAGACCTAAAGCAAAGTTGGCGTCTGGAGACCCGTGTTTTGCTGAAAAGATTCCCTAAGGATGAGGGGAAAGTGGCTATACTACTGAGAAATGGAAATAAATGGCCTCTTTCAGCACCTAGAAGCTGCCCAGAAATTTAAATTCCGTTCTCCGTTAGAAAACCCAAACCATATTGCACGTAGTAGGGTTTGTTTATTTGGCACATCTCTTCACAGTCCTCCAGATATTTTAACAGCCGTGCTCGACTATGTGGCTGGCACAAGGACCACAAAATCTTTAGTAGCTAGGGAGGCTCGTTGGCAAATAGATTTCTCGCGTGTGATGGAACACAGGCTCATTCAGAGAACTACATTTCTGTGTGGTTAGATGTGGGAGAACGAAGCTCTGATTATTACCATTTCTCTAGGCATGCTGCAATAATCATGTTCTGTCTGCAAAAAGGGAGAAATATTTACTCTCTGCAGGTTTTCGTTAGCTTCAACAAGAGTAACTGCAAATATTTTGATACCTTGCTTTATTTTAAGGATACTGACAATCAAAGAAAGATCCTCAATTGGCTAAATTATCGCGTTGGTTGGAAAGAGAGGGAAATTTTTTTTGTTGTTATTTTGATCCTCTCTCACTCGGGATCTGCATGAGTTTCCATCCATGGTATGGAGTTCCCCTGAATGTCACAAGGAACCAGCCCAAACCAAACCAGTCTCCTATTACCGCAGAAATTTGAAGGATGCGTGAGCTCACTGATGTCAATTACAAGAAAGTCATCTACTGCCATTTTATTAATCATCCTATTTAAGGGCACCTGGGTGACTCAGTCGTTAAGCGTCTGCCTTCGGCTAAGGTCATGATCCCAGGGTCCTGGGATCAAGCCCCACATCCAGCCCCCGCATCGAGCCCCACATCAGGCTCCCTGCTCAGCGAGCCTGCTTCTCCCTCTCCCTCTGCCTGCTGTTCCCCCTTCTGTGCTCTCTCTCAATGTGTGTCAAATAAATAAATAAATAAATAAAATCTTTTTAAAAAATCATCCTATTTAATCTTCAGAGCCTATGCATCTTCCCTTTTCTTCAATACCAACTGTCCTTGTCCTTATTCTAAGTCAAGCTGACTTGGAATCTATTCAGGGCTGTTACTTAACTCGACAAAGAAAACACTCTGCTGGGGGCTAAGCTCCCAGATTTGAATTAGAACCTACATCCTGAGTCTGCACAGGACTTTTTTCCTTGCCTTTCTATATTCATTTCATTTTCCACATCTTCCTTTTAAATATTTTCCTAGAAATACCTAAACCGTAGGGAAGGAGATGGAAAAGGCCATAGAAATAAGAGTTCCATATGTGTTGTACATGACACTTTTGCAGAAAGGTAGTACAATGTCTCTACGGTCTGGCTCTCAAGCTTTGGGGCCGAGATGTGCTCAGGGAAGGCAAAAGATCCCCCAGCCCAGGAAAATCTACCAGTCCAGTTTCCCAAGGCACATATAACTTGCTGACACCAAAGAAGGGCGCCGTATGGGGAGATGTGCGGTGGGGCACGATTGTTAATACACTGCTTTAGAAATAGGGGCTGTGAAGGACTCATCTACCGGCTTCGATGCACGCATGTCTTTACTTTGGCTTTGAGAAATGATGGGTCAAAATTTCCATTCCTACAAAGCCTGAGTAAAAGAAAATTGAGTGTTAATCTGTTCGGACCCCAGGTTTAGGCAGATAAGAGAGGTTTCAACCAAGTTGGCTTTGTGTTAGAGGACTGTCACACAAGCTGTAAATAAAAAGACCCCTGGCTTTAGGCCTTTTTCTGTTTGTAGACAGTAAATCTAAATCCTTTGTCCCCGCAGACCAACTCAACTGCAGTAACCTTGGCTACGGAGGCTGCAGAAGAAACACACTCTCCAGATTTCCAGTTCTATGTTCAGTTTTAGAAAATCGGTTATGGCAAAAGGGGAAAAAAAAAAAAAACAATTTTACTTTGCCTGGGTTATTGACACCAAGAAGCACTCCTCAGACATAGGGAGGGGAAACAATGAGTCATTCATGCTGTCAGCCCAGGTGGTGCCTGAATTCCAGACTGAGGCCACCGAGTTAACCCCCTGCAGTCCTCCTCCCCCAGCAGAGAGAGCGCTGGGGGCCAGCCTGCCCCGGGCTCCCTGTGGCCTCTGGGGGTAGCAGGGCGGCTGCCAAGCAAGCCGGGTCTGGAAGGGAAGGTGAAGCTTGTCACCAGGGGCCCTACCTCCCCGGGCCAGTCCCAAGGGACCTCGGGGCTGTTTGTCACCGCCTGATTGGCTCCAGGAGAGGGGTGGGGACATGGAAACACTCTGCCCAGGATATATTTAGTTGAAGTGCAGCTGGGGGAGCGCTTAAACAAGGGAGCTTTTGTCCTCATGCTCAAGTGTTTTTCCTAAGTGGGCGAGGGTGAAAAACTTCAGCCACGTACTGATTTCTTTTCCTTCCCCTCCATTTTTCTCTTCTTCAGGGTTGCGGGGCAGTGGGGGGTGGGAGGTGTGTGTGCTCTTATTCGGAAAGTGGAGGATTTTTTTGTGGTTTGTGTCTAAGAGGAACGGAGCCATTTTGAGGCCGAGCTGACAGCCCAGTGGAAAGCACATACTCTCGCTGGAAGACACAGTTAAGAAATCCAGACGCTTCCAACATGTTGGATACGTTTGCGTTGTCGCAATTAATTTTCTGTCAGGTCAAAGTGGAAGTGAGGTATTTCCAAACGTCTCTACTTGGGTGAATTTATGGACTTAGAAACATAATTAAGTTTTATAAGCTGACAGAACCCTGTTTCGTTTGAGTTGATTCACATTTTCCAGTAATGAAAGTTTTACTTCTGCGCTGATGAGCACAGCTTCTTTGCAACAGATTACTGATGAGCCGTGTAATGGCTCCTGTTTCCGGACTCCGTGGAAAGCCACCAACAACTGGCCACCTTGCTACGACGCTTTTACGGCCTCTATGTAAATGCTGTAGATTAGGGGTACATTGTCTACTATTAAGTCGCACAGGAAATAATGTTAAATGGAAATCCCATTTGCAGTTATGAACCAAGGGCAAAAAAACTTTTGAACAAGAAGCCGATGGTTTTGATGATACCTCGGAAACCAGTTGTGTGGGTATGAGTCAGGGATCTTGAGACAAACAGAAGCAAGAAGCAAGAATATAGATATGGAGAGAGAGGGAGAGAGAATGGATGAATGAGGTATGTTTCGAGAAATTGGCTTATCTGATTGTACAGGTGTCAGGTCCAAAATCTGCTGGGTGAACTGACAGGCTGGAGACCCAGGAAGAGTCAATGCTGTAGTTCAAGTCTGAAAGCTTTCTGCTGGGGGAGGTCCGTCTGTGCACTATTCAGTTCTTCAACTGATTGGATGAGGCCCACCCACACTGTGGCGGGCAATGTGTTTTGCCTCAAGTTCCCTGACTTAAATGTTATGCTCATCCAAAAATACCTTCACACAAGGATTTAGAATAATGACCACGCATCTGGGCACTGTGGCCTAGCCAAGTTGACAAGTAAAAACCATTCCACAGGTTAACGCTCCCATTTTGAAACATTCACTTGATTAGTTACAAGGTTACTTAGCAGGTTGAAGCCATTGTGAGGGCTTAGAAATGGGTAAGATATAACTTCTGATAACTGCTTTCTTGAAAACTGCTTTCAGGTCTTCTCACTCTCTCCCCCCCCCTCTCTCTTTTTCCCTCTCCCCACCCCTTCTCTTGGGAGGCTTGCACTGGGAACCAACTGAGGCACAGCATTGTGAGAAAGCTCATGCTACTGGGAGAAGCCATGTGAGGATCCTCCAGACAAAAGTCCCCAGCCAAAACAACCTCATCTCTAGACATGTGGGTCGGCCAACCCTCAGGTGTTCACATCCCCAGCCTTCAGTCTACCAGCTGTGGCCTGACATGGTGGACCAGACTGGGCCCTGTCCCAATTTCTGACCCACAGAAACTCTGAGAAAATTCTTAAAAAGGGAAAAAAAAGAAGAAGGAGAAGAAGAAGGAAGGAGGAGAGGAAGAGGAGGAGGAGAAGGAGAGGAAGAAAGAAAAGATGAATGCTATTTTAAGCCACTAAATTTGGGGAGAATTTGCTAGACAGCGATAGATAACTAATAGAGTAAGATTATGGTCAACTCTATAGGAAACTACCAAACTGTCTTTCCAAAATGTTTTTACCATTCTGTGCTCTGGCCAGCAGGGTATGAGGGTTCCAGATGCTCCATCCTTACTAGCAATTGATAATTAGCAAGTGTTTCAAATTTCCTTCTAATGGGCGTGGAGTTGTTTTTCATTGTGGTGTTGATTTGCATGTTCCTGATGAGACCATACTTACTTTGGATCAGAAATATTATTACTCAACTTAGAAACAAACCTTATTTGCCATGATATTTCCTAACCACATGCCATAAAACCAACTCATCCTTATCCCCCAATATTTGAGAGCTTATTCTTACATTTCCAATTTGTCTTAAAAATAATTGCCCAAAATGAGTCTATATTGCTAATAATTATCCACAATGGGCTCAGGAGTTTGCAAGCCCCTGGAAGAATGAGGAGCAAAAGCCATCTATCCACGGATATGGGACTCCTGAGCCTAACTATACCATCACCCGTTTTATTGTTTTGTTTTGAAACTGTTTTAAGATTTTATTTATATGTTTGAGAGAGAGAGAGAGAAAGAGAGCATGACTGGACAGGGTGCAGAGGGAGAAGCAGACTCCCCTCTGAGTAGGGAGTGACACAGTGTTCACCCCCAGGACCCTGGGATCATGACCTTAGCTGAAGGCAGACACTTAACCAACTTAACCAACACTTAATCAGTATTGCTATTATTACTATTTATTGAGAAATGCTCTGCACTGGGCATCTGGCACTTACCACAACACCACTAGGAGGTTCATATTTTTATCCTCATCTTATTCCTAAGGAAGAGTAGGTTTAGGGAGGTCAAGAAACTTGGCTATGACCACACACATGAATTTGAACCCAATGTTGTTTTATTTGATCCAAAATAGCTTTTTCCTCACTTCTTTCTAATTTTATGCTGAGATGTAAGGAAACATTTTGCCCTAAAGTAAACAGTGGAAAATATTCCAGACTGGGAGTTGGGACACTGGGTTTTACTTCTGGCTCTATCTCTAATAAATGGTCCACTCTTGGGCAAGTCCCTCTCTGGATCACAGTTCCTCATTACTAAAAATAAAAGGTTGGGTTAAGACCTTATCCAGTTCAAAAACTGTGATAGATCAGGCATACGGCTAAGCATTTTACAACTGTTAGTTACTTTATTTATAGGTCATAAGAACCCTATCACATAGGTACTATTATGGTGTCCATTTTACAGGTGAATAAACTGAGACACTGACATTAAATTACCTTTCCAAAGTCACAAAACCCATATACATGATTTCAACACAGGCAGGTTGGTGCCACAGTCTGTGATCTTTCTAAACCAGGCAATGTTCATTGAAAGCTTAATTTTTTATAAAAGATTTTATTTATTTATTTGACAGAGAGATCACAAGTAGGCAGAGAGGCAGACAGAGAGAGAGGGGGAAGCAGGCTCCCTGCTGAGCAGATCCCAGGAGCCTGAGATCATGACCTGAGCCGAAGGCAGAGGCTTTAACCCCTTGAGCCACCCAGGCACCCCAAAAGCTTAATTTCAACAGTCACCTCATGACACCAGCAGCATTATTCTCTCCCCATCCCCATTTCCCCTCCTACCTTTCTTTTGTTTTCTTTCTCTTTTCTTTTATTCTTTTATTTTCTTTTTTGAGGGGAGGGCAGAGGGAGAGGCAGAGAGAATCTCAAGCAGTCTCCATGCTCAGCACAGAGCCTGTTGCGAAGCTTGATCTCACAGCCCTGAGACCATGACCTGAGCTGAAATCAGGACTCAGACGCTCAACAGATTGAGCCAGCCAGAGCCCCCTCTTACCTTCTGAATGAAAAAAACTGAGATTTAGAAAATTTATTCTGTCCCAAGTCCCACAGCCAGTCAGCAGTAGAGCCAGGATGGAACGGGAAGGAAGCCCAGGCAGTTTGTCATTAAAGGCTAGGGTCAAAGTCTCAGGAGTCAGAACGTGAGAGACCACAGCTCCATAAGCCCCAGAGAATCTTGCCAAAGGAGCGCCTGGAAACACCCAGGAGGACCTGACGTGGCCACACCTTCCTCTCTCAACTCCAACGTGGATGCATTTCCCCTCTCTTTTCCTCTCCTTTTAGGAAATCCATTGCCTAGAAATCATAAATTAGAACTACAAGTGCCTGAGGGAGCCTGCCCTGGGGCGCTGGTGGTGGCCGGGGTAGTGCAACTTCTAGAACATTCCCTGCTGCGGGCTGTGGGGGAGGGGTCTCCCTAGCAGGTCCTCAGGGTCCTCATTCTTTCAGGCCCAAAGTTGAATTAATTACCTGGGACTCAAGCCTCAGGTAGAAAAGGGAGTTTGGGCAGCTGGAATAGGACAGTCCCCAAGGCTGTTGCTTTGAGACTCTGGTTTTGTTTTTATTTATTTAAGTATATCCTTTTTTATTTTTTTAAGATTTTATTTTTGAGTAATCTCTATACCCAATGTGGGGCTCGAACTCACAACCCCAAGATCAAGAGTCGCATACTCCACTGACTGAGCCAGCCAGGTGCCCCAAGCATATCTTTTCTTCTCTTTTAATCTTTAAAAATAGAAAACACGCACATAATAAAAAGTCAAATAACACAAAAAGCACATAGTATCTAGTGAAGAAGATTCTTCATCTTTTTAAAAAAAATTATTTATTCATTTGAGAGACAGAGAGAGAGAGAATGAGCAGTGGGAAGGGACAGAGGGAGAGGGAGAAAGGGAAAGAAGCAGACTCCCTGCTGAGCGGGGAGCCTGATGCAGAGCTGGATCCCAGGACCCGGAGATCATGACCTGAGCCCAAGGCAGACACTTAACCGACTGAGCCACCCAGCCATCCCTGATTCTTCACCTCCCGAGACCACCTCATTCTCGTCCATCCAGCCAAAGGTATTCCTGCGCGTGTGACCATACAGGTGTAGATTTTCAAACACACCAGCAGGCACCCTCGATATACACTGCTCTGTATCTTCCTATTTATTTCTGTTTAGCAATGTAGCTTGGAAATTATTCCTTGTCACTCCCTAAACACTCTCTCCCTCTTTTACTAGGATGCCATGGAGATTTCTGCGGCAGGGCAGTGTAATTGATCCGACCAGTCCTCTCCTGACCGCTGAGGCTGTTTCTGATGGGAAGCTCTGACAGGTGGGCCTCGTGAATCTCTACCGTTTGTGTTGCACGACCACGCAGGGCCCTCAGAGATGGTGTCTGTCACGTGGGTCAAGGAGGAAGGGAGCGCAGTTTATGGCTTGCCTTCCCCTGGCCTGCAAGTCCTGTATTTCTGCTGGAGTTTGCTGCGTAGGGCTCTAGTCAGGGGACAATTAGTCCGTGGAGGTAAAAGCTCAGAAAAATGCATCCGGACCGCAGCTCTACTGAGTGCTGAAATCTGGTAGCTGCAGCCATGAAAATATCCTGGGAGCTTTCCCAATATGACTGGCCCACTGTGCCACGGTCATCTTTTGCTGTAGGCCCTTGAGTCCCAGGGACAGAGCTGGTTCTGGGACTCAGGCAGCTGAAGGCACTGCCTGTCATTCAGGGAGATGGGGACCTGCAGACAGGGAAAGGGAGAACAGGAGAGGGTCTGCCGGAGGCTGCCAACCTATGGCTGCTTCTCTTAGGAAAGGACCTGAGCCACTGACATGGGTTCAGTTCTCATATTCTCTTGCCTGAGGTGAAAGCTTTCGGGGAATCTTCTTGAAAAGCTAACAGCTGAATGTCTGCCTCTGTCCATCTTTGTTCAAAGATGTCTGGCTTGACTGTCAGCCCTCCGTGAGCCCCTCCATGATTTCCCTTCTAAAAGAGACACCAACACTGGGAAGCCCCAACCTTCTATTCCCAAATACACTCTCCCAGGACAGACGAAAAACCTTTCCTTATATTGAAGCCATTGTCCCCACCCTCCTCTCAACAAAAGTTAGTTGAAATTGACTAATAGAAAGCCACTGATTCGGGGCACCTGGGTGGCTCAGTGGGTTAAAGCCTCTGCCTTCAGCTCAGGTCATGATCCTGGGGTCCTGGGATAGAGTCCTGCATCGAGCCCTGCATCGGGCTCTCTGCTCGGTGGGGAGGCTCCTTCCCCTTCTCTCTCTGCCTGCTTCTCTGGCTACTTGTGATCTCTGTCAAATAAATAAATAAAATCTTAAAAAAAAAAAAAAGCAAGGCACTGATTCTCCCACTGCCCACCATATTTTTATCATGAAAACTCCAAAACATACAGAAAACTTGAGAGAATTTTGCAGGGAACTCCCTTCTATTTACCCCTTAGCTGCTACAATGAATATTCTGCTAAATTTGCTTTCCTTTCTAAAATATTCTCCCATCTCTCCAGGCCACTGATGCTTGAGGTTTTTTTAAAAGCATGGCCTAAAAATTCGATTCATTTGCTTTTAAAACTTCAGAACAGGAAACTTAACGCCTTGTTTAACGAACGCAGAATAATTTAGTTCCATTCCAAATTGGGCTGCGTGGAGGGAAGAGAGAAAGGAAGTGAGAAGAAAGTGAAGAGCGGGGGAGAGAGAGGAGAAAGGGGGCTGGGGGGGGGGCATGAAGACAGAGGGAAGGTCTCAGGGTCACAAATGAGCGTGGGCCCGGTCACTGGCACGACTCACCGAGAGCCAGAGTGTAGAGGTGCAGCACCCAGTAGGCAGCTGCTACCATTAAGGACGCCGCTGGCCTCCCCCTGTCACGGTGGGGACAGCCACATGTAGGCTCCCGGGAAGGTGGAGCATGCTGTCATCATTCCTCGCAGACTTCCTGGCCCGGGGGCTCCAGCTTGGAGGACAGCTGTCAAATGGTAAAATGGAGCAGAGCCGGGATCTGGAGAACCAGACACCAGCTGTGAATCCCAGTTCTGTTGTGACCACCCACACGCCAGCCCTCAGACACTTATTCAACCTCTCTTAGCCACTGTATTCTCATCCAGGAAATGGGCCCATGAGGAATAGATGCCTCGTGGGGCTGGTGGGCAGGTAGCTTTATCTCATGCCATCCTTGTAAGGGCTCTAGGAGCGGCCCTCATTTTAGAAATGTGGGAACTGAAACATGGGGTGGTGAAGTCACTTCTGCAGGTGTGCAGCTGGTCATGGTGGGGACAGGCCAGGCCCTCCACTGCTCTGCTGCTCTCAGCACTGTGCCTGGTGCTAACCCTATTCGGCATGACTATACAGGCCTGTCACAGTGGGTTCTTGCAAGGTCAAGGTGGGACAACCCATGTGAAAGAGCTAATACCTACTGGGTCCTTAAACGCCTTTGCTGAATGACAAACACATGTTGGTGGGCTCAACAAATACTTGGTTTTTCAGCTGCTTTCTCAAAATGTTCTCCCATCCAAGTACTAACCAGGCCTGACCCTGCTTAGCTTCCAAGATCAGAGGAGATCGGGCGCATTCAGGGTGGTGTGGCTGTAGACTGGTTTCTCTAATTGTTAATGCCATAGAAGCTTCCCTCTGATCAGAATATGGGGAATCTCCTTTATCCTGTATTCTACAAATGTCAGGTTTAACAAACAAATTACGAGGGAGCTGATTTTCTTTGGGTTCTGACCTCACTTATATTAAAGCGACATCGAACCTATCATATATATATATATATATATATATATATATATATATAAAATATATATATTCTTTGGGTTCTGACCTCACTTATATTAAAGCGACATTGAACCTATTTTTATATATATTATACACACATATATTTACATATATAATATATAAACATATAATATATAATATATATTAATAAATTATTTATTATTATATAATTATTAATTAATTAATATATAAATCATATATAATATAATTGATATATATAAATAATATATATAAATAAATATGTGTGTGTGTGTATATATATATATATACATATATATATAAAATTTTGCCTGTGATCATACAACAGGAAAGCAGATGAGAAATGTCAAGATCTAGGGCAAGCCCTTCTTTCTCCTGCCTGTTCCAACCGGATACTGGACTTCTCTACTGTACGACAGGCAATCCAACACCCAGGGCTGTCCCGGGAGAACAGAGCTGGGAGACTCTTCACTCTCCTTCCCTTCGGTAAGGCCTCTCCACGCACTGGTTACTGTGGCATGCTTTTGCGTGGGGGTTGTACTTCTTGTACTTGTGATGTACTTCCCTTCTAAACTTGTCAAATAACAACCCTATGAATTTATCTCTAAATGCAACGAAGAAGATACATAGACTAAAGGAAGATCATATATGGAAAAGTAATTTCAAACTTTTTTTCTTTTTTAATTTAAGTTTTTTAAAAGATTTTATTTATTTATCTGACAGAGAGAGAGAGAGAACACAAATAGGCAGAGAGGCAGGCAGACGGGGGGGTGGGGGAAACAGGCTCCCAGCCAAGCAGAGAGCCCGATGCAGGGCTTGATCCCAGGACCCCGAGACCATGACCTGAGCCAAAGGCCGAGGCCCCACCCATTGAGCCACCCAGGTGCCCCTCGAACTTTTAAAAAATTTTCTGTACAAACACAAGGTTTTTAAAAAAACTGCTTGATAGCCAAAAGGTAGAAGTAACCCAGGTGTCCATCAGCAGACGAAGGGATAAGCAAAATGGGGTACGTTCGTACAATGGGGTATTATTTGGCCTTGAAAAGGAAGGAAATTCTGGCACACGCTGTAACATAGATGAGTTTTGAGGCCTTTATGCTGAGTGAAATAAATAACTCTCAAAAGGACAAACTTATGTGAGGTACCAGAGTAGTCTAGGCAATGGATTCAGAGTATAATATGGTGGCTGCCAGGGGCCGGGGAGGGGAGGAAGGGAATGGAGAGTTACTGCTTCATGGGCACCAAGTTTCAGCTCTGCAAGATGTGCTGGAGGTGGATTGTGGTGATGGGTGTACAGACTATACATTTAAAAATGATGAAGGTGGTATATGTTATGAGTATTTTTCCCCAATTAAAAATAATTAACTAATTAAAAATAAGTTCATACGTTTTATGATGGTGGTTTTAAAAAATTTTTATTTAAATTCAATTAGCCAACATATGATGGTGGTTTTGTCTCATTTTTGCCTAGGCCAGTTAAGAGGACACTGTATTTTTCCCTTTTAGTAAGATCCAGAGACCAGAGATAGGAAAGAGGCACGCCATGAAAAGGACAAAGTCCTGGGCTTGAAGACAGAAGTTAGGGCCCTTAGACTCACCTGGGGTCCAAAGGTGATTCCAAGGGCTCCCTGACTGTCCCTCCTTGGAGTGAGAGGAAGCAATAGTTTTGGGGACTAATTGAGTGATGACCAACTGAAGAGTCTTAGGACTGAAGGGGGTTCACATGGCAGAGGGCACCCGGTGAGTGTGGGACCTCAGCACCCTACTCCGTGAAACCAGGGGCTTGACACCACATGGGAACCCACATCTCAGCTCCTTCTAGCTCTAACAAACTGTCACCATCTACAAAGAAATGACTCAGCCCATACACCTCTGCTTTTAAACAAGACCCCATTGAGCCAGTCCCTCAACTCCAAGGGTTATGCGATGTTTTGAGAGAGCAAAAAATCTCAAATTAAGTGTTTACAATTTGCCTCTGTGCGTGTAAACACTCAACTGTGTTACCATTCCTCCTCCTTTCTCTGTCTCTCTCGCTCGCTCGCTCTCTCTGTGTGATGATGATTTAAAATATCAGCAGATCCCTACAGTCTCATTTTTGTATCACGGAACAATACATCTCCTTTCAGCTTTTCATTCCCAGGATAAACTAATCCAGTTTTGTTTTGTTTTGTTTTGTTTTTTTCTTCTCTTTTTTTCCAAAGGCCAACCCTTTTAGCATGTCTTTATGACCGGTTATAATTTCCATTCCTGTGTATTCAGGATTGATGTAAAGGAGTTAAAACCTTTTCCTTGCCCTTCATTACCTCTTTCCCAAAGGTGAAATTTAACTTAATATTACAGCAACAGTTCCGCAGGTCACGTCCCACATGATGACGTCCCCTTGACACATTCCCACCAGCCGACGGACCAAAGCACAGCTACCGGCTGTCCTCTTCCCGGCAGTTGACTCCACTCCTGTGCAACCTGGAAAGGAAGGTCCTAGCCTGGCTCTCTCCGTCCACAGCTGTAGCCTCAAGCCTTCTACACCTGTACAATGGGAATAAAAGTGGGCTTTGGAGTTGTAGAGAAGAGAAAATGAGGTGACATCTTTAACTGTCGACTCCCCACCTCTTCCTTCCAGAATTTCTTCCTGGTCTCTTTCCTTTTTTTTTTTTTTTTTTCTCTTTCTCCTTGTCTTTCTTTCTTATTCTTACCAAGGGAAACACTGTGGAGACCACAGTTAATAGAGCACACCCTTCAATGACAAGGCATTTGGTTTTTTTTTTTTTTCTTTTTCCCTAGGTCACTTTTCCTGATTTCTGGTCACAGCCTGGCCATTGGTAATTGGTCATTTATCAGTTGGTGCACTGAGATCTATGTACATGGGCTACTGTCACCAGCATCGCCATCTTTCTCCTTGAGTTTAATAACACTTTCCAATTTCCTACCAGCTAGCCTAACTACATCCCAGCAAATCTGTGGCTCTCCTTCATTAAGGAATTTTGCAGCAAAGTCCCTTCAACTGGCTGGGAGAATTTCGCTTGCTTTGGTTGGCAATGAGCTTCTTCCTTTCCCCCCTCTCATTAAGAGACCCCGTTTACATCTACACCTCCAATTCTGTTTTCACATTGGACCAGCCCTTTCCGTTAACATTTTCACCAGTGGCGTGCCTAGGACTTCACTCATCATCAAACTGTTTCCTTCGAGTCAGAAACAAAAACAGATCCTTTGTTTAAAAGTTCCTTCATTCTCTTCCTCAAGCTTCCCCCACCCCCACCCCAGCCATGGCTTTGTACTTTGTACCGAATAGCAGCTGTACCTTCTGGAACAGTTCTGAACTGTCTTCCGCTATGCAATGCAGAGAATGTACTTTCTCATAATCGGAAGTTGCTGGCAGAGCAGAAAGAAACAAAAAACAAAAGATGCATTTCAGGAACTTCGTTTAGTGAAATATACATCCTTTTGATAGCATGCCTGCTAATTTCTTCAGCAGGCAATGATATTTTGAAAGTAAATGACTATGGGGGGAGGGAGGGAGTCAGTGAAGGGAATCAATAAACCAAATCAGGTGCCACTTTCAAATGATGTTGTCCATTCATTCATGAAACTGTAGAAAAGAGATAAATTCAATGGTGAATGCCATATATTACTATAACAACTTTGTTCCCTGTTTCTCATATAGAGAATTAAAAAACTCCCCAAAACCCACCTGTATTTGATGACAAAGGAATTGTTACAGATTACAAATGTTTTATAGGATATATTAAAATATTAAAACAAATCTAATCTCTTACACATGCACAAAATAGACCTTATATTAAAACCTTGAGATTACTATATATTTCGTTGCTTGATATTGAGGGGTCTTTAAATCAATTTATTAAGATTACAAATAGATTCATAGGAATTAAAAGGTCATTTGGCTTTTCCTTATATAGTTTCATCAAAGAATTCATCAATTATCTTGTTTCCTCCTCAACTGAGATTAGCAAACTATGATATACACAGTAAGTGATATGCTTTATAACACACCAGTCAGCATGAAAGCAATACACAGAACTGTTGATTTTTTTTTAAAAAGATTTTATTTATTTATTTGACAGAGAGAGATCACAAGTAGGCAGAGAGGGAGGCAGAGAGAGGAGGAAGCAGGCTCTCCGCTGAGCAGAGAGCCCGATGTGGGGCTCGATCCCAGGACCCTGGGATCATGACCCGAGCCGAAGGCAGAGGCTTAACCCACTGAGCCACCCAGGCGCCCCCAGAACTGTTGATTTTAACATCTATTTTAACTAACTTCTGAGTACCAAATTACATTATTTTCTATCCAACAAATATTTTTTAGCACCCATTATGTGCAAGCTCCCATACACACTATGGGAGAATACAAAGAAATGTAGAAAAGTCACTTCCCTTGAAGAGCATTCCACATCCAAGAAGACAAAACACCTATAATGACTTGAAAACACTGAAGACTTCTTTATGAGAAATAAGGTGATGCATGTACGACACACTTTCAAAACGTTAACAAAATCCATGAACATATTTTAAAAATTCAGGGTGGTACAAGAGCATGTGAAACCCAATTCTCCCTCCCCAGCTCTCCTAGCTCTTTTCCCAAAGGCCATCTCTGCTACGTGCTCCTTGTGTATTTCCAGTGATGATATAAGCAGATACAAGCATATGCATAAGCTTACGTATCACCACACTCATCACTAATTTCTTTACACAAATTTCTAACCCACATTTTAAAAGAAGGTTAACCTAGAACAACTAGCCATTGTTTAGCAATCTCAGGGGATGATCAGATCCGTTCATTTGGATGGCTAAATGAAAAAACCATTCCTCTCTGGCAGGACATTTCAATTTTTTACTGTATGAAATAACGCTGTGTGAAACATTTTTGTGATCCAATCTTTCTTTAGGCAGCTTTTCAGAAGGTGAATTATGAGGCCAAGTCCTTTAGGTATTGCCAAATTGTATTCAATAGCTATTTACTCCCATCAGCACCATCAGGGATCATTTCATTTTTTTCCATCTTTGCTAATTTGGTAGATGGAAAACATAATCTCATTGTTGCTTCAGTTTGCATTTATTTGAATTAGTGAGGTTGGACATTTTTCCAGATGTTGGCTAGTCATTGTAGAACCTGTTTTTGAGAGTTTTCTGGTAGGCTCCTTTGCATATTTAACTGTTGGGGTTTTTCTTCCTGAATCTTATGATCTCTTTAAATATTAAAACTATTAATTCTCTTCCTCATTATTAATGAATAGTTCCCCTCATCTAGTGTTTGCCTTTTGAGTTTTGATTTAATTAGCTTATTTTTGGCCCAGAAATGTACATTTTTATCTGTTCACTGCTATCCATCGAGTCATTCATAATTCATTTCATTACCTTTGAGGCTAGAATAACCTACTTATTGCATCCTTTCAAGAACTGTGTAGAGACGGAAGGGAAGTCCACCTTATGTCTATAGCCTGTCAACAGGGGAGTTTTCTAAGCATTCACCTGTAGAGGTGGGTTGACCATTCATTCTCTCTTTAGGTCTGATGTATGTGAATCTAAGAAAACATCTTAGACATCCTTTTTGAAGGACTTTGCCTTATGGTGCAACTTCCAGTTGGGAAGCTCATCGTGTGGAGTTGTGAAGTGCCATTATCTTTCTTTTCTCTTTCTCTACCACTCAGAGTTGAAAGTTGCTATTGACTTTGCTTCTGACCTCTCAAAGTGTTCAAATCTCAAATCCTTTATTCAAACAATTTTTCCTATTCTCTTGGCCACCATTAAAAATAAGTCTGAATATATCAGTTCTTCAGAGAAATAGAACCAATAGGGCACACACGCATCTCCGTCATCGTCATCATCCTCACTATCCTCTCTCTATCCAGAGAGGTTTAATCTGTTGGCTGACGTGACTGGTTGGGGGGTGGTTAGCAAGTTGGAAATCCAGGCAGGATTTCCATGTTACAGTCTTGAGGCAGAATTCCTTCTTTGGGAAACCCCAGTTTTTGCTCCTAAGAGTTTCAACAGATTTGGGGAGGCATTTTGAGAGTAATCGTTATTACTTAAAGTCCACTGATTGTAAGTGTTCATTACATCTATAGTACTCCTTCACAGCGACCTCTGGGCCAGTGTTTCACCAAACAACGGGGCACCATAATCTAGCCGAGTTGACACATGAAACTAACCTTCAAACTGATCTTCCCACTGGATTGATTTCTTTCTCAGTCTATGCTTCTGTGACCCTATAAGCTTATTTGTGAGTGCGCAGTCTACTAGGGTTTATTAAACCTATTATACGGTTTTGATAGTATTCATTTGTGAATACAATCGTTGCCAGAATGTTTCTATGGCTGGTTCGCTGGCTATACAGATGTTCTGCTCCAAAAGTTGGATTGAATTGAATCCCATTCTAGGAATTAGGAATACATTATGTCTAGCTTTGACAATATGGCTATTAGAGAGTTTCAGATCTAGTAGGACATGTGATAAGAGGAATGGTTGAATGTGCAGTTTTATACACATTGTCTAGAGGTGGTATGGTAAAACATCAGCTCTGCCCCTTAATAGTCTTTTTTTTTTTTTTAAGATTTTATTTTTATGTGTTTGAGATAGAGAGAGAATGAGAGAGAGCATGAGCGGAGGGAGCAGCGAACTCCCTGCTGAGCAGGGAGCCCAGTGTAGGACTTGATCTCAGGACCCTAAGATCATGACCTGAGCTGAAGGCAGCTGCTTAACCAACTGAGCCACCCAGGTCCCCTGCACCTTAATAGTCTTGAGGCAACAAGGCAAGGCCTGGGAAAGGGAGGCTAGAGGCATTAGTTGGCTGGGGTGCCACCAATTCAGAGGAAGAATATGGAGCCAGATGTGATAACCTGCAATGGTGACCACATGGGTATGGGGCAGGTGAGAGGTGGGAGCTAAGCCATCCTGGTAATGGGAATGGAACTAAGGACGTAGTTGCACAAGGATTGCAGCTGAGTGAGACAAAGGACTCTGCCACCAGCACTGGCAGTGGGGTAAGGAGATCCTGCTTACATGTGCTTGTGTGAGCAGAAAAAGTGAAGCTGGGCCTGCTTCTCTCTCAGGCTATTCAATAGGACAGGCCAGCCCCTAGTCTCCTGGAGACACAATCCTGGGAGTAAGAACAGTCACGATCACCCTCCTAAGAAACGAAGAATCTGAGGTCAGAGTGGGTAGGTCTCTTACACAATGCCCTGTGGTTATCTGTTAAGATAAATGTATTCATATGTGTTATTGGTTGAATTGCCTCCATCGCCTCCTAAATTCATGTGTCAAAATCTTAACCCCTGGTATCTTAGAATGAGGCCTTATTTGGAAATAGGGTCATTGCAGATGTCATTAGTTAAGATGAGGTCCTCCTGGAGTAGGGTGGGCCACTAATCCCACATGACTGGTGGGATTCCTTGTAAAAAGGGAAAACTGGGACATGGGCCTTGCACGCAGGGAGAGCACCATGTGAAGACGATGTAGAGACTGAACGATGCTTCTGTAAGCCAAGACACAGCAAAGATTGCCAGCAACCCCCAGAAGCGAGGGGAGATGCATGGAACAGATTTTTCTAACAATCCTCAAAAAGAGCCAACCCACCGACATCTTGATCTTGAAATTCAAAACCATGACAGCATAAATTTCTGTTGTCAAGCCATTCAGTTGGTGGCAATTTGTTACAGCAGCCCGAGGAAACTAATACAATATGAAAACATCTATTGCTCTTTTTGTTTGTTTTTAATGAAAAAACATCTTGGAAATTGATTCAATTTCTTATTTTAAGTGAGAACAAGTTTTGCTTAGCAAATACATAAACAGAAGTTCTTGTAATTTTTTTTTAAGATTTTATTTATTTATTTGACAGATGGAGATCACAAGTAGGCAGAGAAGCAGGCAGAGAGAGAGGAGGAAGCAGGCTCCCCGCGGGGCTTGATCCCAGGACTCTGGGATCATGACCCGAGCCAAAGGCAGAGGCTTTAACCCACTGAGCCACCCAGGCGCCCCAGAAGTTCTTGTAATTTAACAAAAATGGTGGCACGAGGGGCGCCTGGGTGGCTCAGTGGGTTAAAGCCTCTGCCTTCGGCTCAGGTCATGATCCCGGGGTCCTGCTCTCTGCTCAGCAGGGAGCCTGCTTCCTCCTCTCTCTCTGCCTGCTTCTCTGCCTACTTGTGATCTCTGTCTGTCAAATAAATAAATAAAATCTTAAAAAAAAAAATAAAAATGGTGGCATGAAAATTCGGATGCCGAGTATATATGTATCCTGTAAAGAAACCAAAAAGAAACCAAAAGATTTCTCGATGAGATACTCCGAAGGTGAACATTATTTTCCATTTATCCATTCACAGGTGAAGATGTTTCGACTCCCCACAGAAACTCCGAGAATCACTGAGTTAGAATCACAATCCTGGATTATTCAGAAAGTTCAGAGACTTTTTCTGTAAGGGGAGTAGTCACCCAACATTCATCCTCAGACTAAATCACATTTGTTTGCTTTTTATTTTCCTGAGCACTTTTTAAAAACGATTTTATTTATTTATTTGACAGAGAGAGAGATCACAAGTAGGCAGAGAGGCAGGCAGAGAGAGTGGGAGAAGCAGACTCCCTACCGAGCGGAGAGCCCGATCCCAGGACCCTGAGATCATGACCTGAGCTGAAGGCAGAGGCTTTAACCCACTGAGCCACTCAGGTGCCCCCCGTGAGCACTTTTTTAAAAAACAGCAATTTTAAAACTTACATTGAAATTTCATTTGAAAGAGCTGAAAGGTTGGTTTCTTTTATTGAAACACAGTTGACATATGATATTATATTGGTTTCAGATGTGCAACATAGTGATTCAACATTTATATACATTATGAAGCGATCATCACAATAAATCTAGCTACCATCTGTTACCATACAAACTTGTTACATATTATGGACTATATATCCTTCTATGCTATACATTGTAGCCCTGGGTCTTATTTACTTTGCAACTGAAAGTTTGTACCTTTTAATCCCCTGTCCTTATTTTGCCAGTCCCACAACTCCTTCTCCCATTCGGCAACCATCATATTGTTTTCTGCATCTACAAGTCTATTTCTGTTTTTGCTTTTGTTTTTTTGAGAGAGAGAGAGAGAGTTTGAGCGAGTGAGGAGCAGGGAGGGGTAGAGAGAGAAAATCTCAATCCTATTTGGCACTGAGTAAGGAGCCGGATGTGAGGCTTGATCCCACAACCCTGAGATCATTACTTGAGCCAAAATCAAGAGTCAGACACTTAACCGACTGAGCCAAGCAGGCACCCCTATTTTTGTTTTGTTTTGTTTTTTAGATTCCACATATAAGTGAAATCAGATGGTATTTGTCTTTCTCCATCTGACTTATTTCACTTGATTCATCCAGATTATCACAAATGGCAAATTTTCATTCTTTTTTATGATCTTTATCCATTCATTCGTTGATGGACACTTAGGTTTTTTTCCCTATCTTGACTATGGTAAATAATAGTGCCCTGGCTGGCTCAGCTGATGGAGCATGTGACTCTTGATCTTGGGGTAGTGAGTTCAAGCCCCACATGGGGTATAGAAATGACTTAGGAATAAAATATTAAAAAATAATAATGCTGCAATGAACATGGGGGTGTCCATATCTTTTCAAAGTAGTGGTTTTATTTTCTTTGGGTAAATACCCAGAACTGGGATTGCTGGATCATATCCGTGGTCCCATTTATAACTTTTTCAGGCAACTCCATTCTGTTTTCCGCAGTGCTGCACTGATTTACATTCCCATCAACGGTGCACAAGGGTTCCTTTTTCTCCACATCCTTACCAACACGTTATTTTTTGTCTTTTTAAAAAAAGATTTTATTTATTTATTTGACAGAGAGAGAGAGAGAGGGAACACAAGCAGGAGAGTGGGAGAGGGAGAAGCAGGCTCCCTGCTAAGCAGAGAGTCCGAGGCGAGGCTCCATCCCAGGACCCTGGGACCATGACCTGAGCTGAAGGCAGTCGCTTAACCAACTGAGCCACTCAGGTGCCCCTTTTTTGTCTTTTTTTATAACTACCTCTGGGTGAGGTGATACCTTGTTCTGGTTCTGATTTGTGGGGACATTCATTTGAGTGAAATTATTTCTTTAAGCATGCTGTTTCACAGATTGAAAGAATAATTAATTGTCTTTTCATAGGTTCGGCGGCAGCAGCAACTATCCAAGAGAAAGTTTTCCCCTAGATCCCTGGAGAGAGAGACCTTTAAAGTCTTCTGTCATTCCACAGAATAATACAAAAGATGCAAAACTGATAGAAATACAAACACAGAACTAGAAGGAAGAGTTTTTTGGTGAAATCTATTGATGGAGAAACTCAAGTATCAAGTAAAGATAGAGGTCCTGGTTGGGGATGCCTGGCTGGCTCAATAAGTTAATCGTCTGCCTTCAGCTCAGGTCCTGCCTCTGGCTTCTTGCTCAGCGGGGAGCCTCCCTCTTCCTCTGCCTGCTGCTCCCCCTGCTTGTGTACGCTCCCTCTCTCTCTCTCTCTCTCTGGCAAATAAATAAATAAATAAATAAATAAAGTCTCCTAAAAAAAATAAAAGAAGTCCTGTTTTGGAGTTTTTTAAAGTTTTGTCTGTTTGTTTGGGTTTTAGGGTTTTGTTGTTGCTACCGTTGAAAAAAGCAAAGGGTCGTAAGTAGTCAATCACATTTACAATATGTAAACCAAAGGTAATTTGAACCATTCAGAGCTACTTTGGAAGTTTTAGCCTATTCTGTTGTCCTATAAAATCCAAGGGAGGACTTTGGGCTTGAGCACTGTTTAGGGGCCAGAAATGAAAAGTCACTTTGTTTGGTTATTTACTTTTTCATCTGAAAATGGAATAGCATTACTGACCATCTTGGAGAAAGAGCAGGAAGAAAAATATCTGGAGAGTATTTCAAAGCTAATGCATACCTTTTAAAATTATTATCTAATTAGATAAACTACATGTTGCTTTAATACATTTTTCAAAAAAGGGATTTCTGTTGCAAATATTTTCTTCATAGAATAATTGCATTTCAGGCTCCACATCATCTTGGTTGTTATCACTAAAGATGACTGCTAACCTGAAAATGCTTGGATGATGAGAAAAATGCCACCAAATTTACGTACGTTATATCCCTGAAAAGGAGTGGCCATTGACTCGCATGTGTTGGAATTCAAAAGCATCCAAAATACTCTGAAAAATCAGGAAACTGAAGAAATAGAGGGGAAAAAATATGTAAAAGATGGTAGCAAGCAACAGAGTCAGAAGACGGACCAGGTTTCCCACCACTTGTCCTAGTGCTATGCCCAAACACAAGTCAGCCGGCAAAGTTACTAAAATGGCATTATCTTACAATTTCCTAGTGTTGTGGGTCCCCGAGACTTCCCCAAGCTTCGAAAATTTGCTAGGAGGACTCATAGAACCCAGAATATAGTTGTATTCACAGCTCTAGTTTATCACAGCAAAAGGTTGCAAAACAAAATCAGCAGAGAGGAAAGGCTCTGAACTTGGCTCAGACCCCACTTCATAAACAGGGCTGGTATCCTGGAGAGAAATCATGTCTACACGGGTTTGTTTTGTTTTGTTTCGGCTCCACCCTCTGTGTTGACTTGGCTCTATCTCTTTCAAGGCCAAACTGCAGAAACATCACCTCTGTTCCACCACCCACGTCTCTTCTTCCCTCTCCTCCCCCAGCAACAATAGCTGAGTCTCATAGCTTGGAAGACACACCAGGTACGGTCTGAGGACTTTATGTATTTACGTGACTAATCCTCAAAGCAACCCAATGAGGCGGGTGTTATTACCGCCATTTTTTTTATTACCTCCATTTTTTTTTTCAGATTTTATTTATTATTTGACAGAGAGAGAGAGGGACAGTGAGAGAGGGAACACAAGCAGGGGGAGTGGGAGAGGGAGAAGCAGGCTTCCTGCCGAGCAGGGAGCCAGATTCGGGGGGGCTCGATCCTAGGACCCTGGGATCATGACCTGAGCTGAAGGTAGATGCTTAACGACTGAGCCACCCAGGCGCCCCTATTACCTCCATTTTTAAAAAGAGAGGATAGAGGCACAGAGGGCTAAGCAGCCTCTTGAGGCCTTACAGCTAATAAGCGGCACAGCCTTAGTTCAAAGCCCTACAGTCTGGCACCAGACCCAGCTCTCAGCTCCTGTATGACACTGCCTCTCAGAATTAACATACCCTGGAGTGCACACAGTCAGGCCATCGTGGCCCTACCAAACCCAGAGAACAACAGGAACGCTAGAGAATCAAAGCCAGCCCTCTGCTAACTGCAACTTTCTCCTTACGGTCATTTCCAAGTCTCCCAAACAGCCTTGATTAATGTTCTCAACAGTGGCCAAACAAGCCACAAAATCCTGAAGTGCTTCGTGAACTCTTAAAGAGCAGACAGAACAAGGTGAATGGATTTGTGACTGAACTGTATGTTTAAAAATGATTAAGGTGGTAAATCTTATATATGTAGTTTGCCACAATTTTTATCTATCTATTTATTTATTTTTAAAGATTTTAATTATTTATTTGAGAGAGAAAGAGAATGAGGGAGAGAGAGCATGAGAAGGGGGAGGGTCAGAAGGAGAAACAGACTCCCTGCCGAGCAGGGAGCCTGATGTGGGACTCAGTCCTGGGACTCCAGGATCATGACCTGAGCTGAAGGCAGTCGCTTAACCAATTGAGCCACCCAGACCCCCTATCTATTTATTTTTTAAAGATTTCACTTACTTATTTGTCAGAGAGAGCACAAGCAGGGGGAGCAGCAGGCAGAGGGAGAAGCAGGCTCCCCACTGAGCAGAGAGCCTGATATGGGACTCTATCCCAGGACCTTGGGATCACGACCTAAGCCAAGGGCAGACACTTAATGGACTGAGCCACCCAGGCGTCCCTTATTATAACTTTTAAAAAGCAGATATAATTTCGTGCAAAGCACTTCTGGCATATATGCTAGCGTGTCACAGATACCCCTTCCTCGTGCATCTAAGTAACCTTTGGGGAAAGACGGTTTAGTTTGCTTGACTCCCTGTGCTGAACTTGGGAACTCACAGATCAAGCTTTATTTGCTAATCCCTGCTCAAAGTGCAAGCCTGCAGATAAGCTATTGTTAATTATTATTCCTTTTCATGATTGTCACACAATGCTGTTTTAAAAGTGTTCTTTTCCTATGTTATCTCATCAGACGGTCTGTTGTAGTGAATTGCCCTGCTAAGAAAATGTTAAAATGTAGCAGATATAATCACCTATATTGTGTGGCAGAGGAAGTGGTGGGGGTGAGGCCCGGGAAGCCCAGATCTTGAAGCTTGTAAATGGCCGAGTTGAGGTCAGAACCAAAGCCTTTTAGTTACCACCGTCCCTTTTCTCCAATTCTCTAATCCCAGGAAGGCTGGGGTGAGGGGAGCCAAGTGAGGCACTTGCCTGGGGCACAAAATTTAAGAGGCACCAATCAAGACAAATTATGGTTTAAGGTAATATTTTTATAAGTTAAAATTAATGTTAAAATAGTCCCAATGAACAAAATACCAAAATTGTAAATGCAGACCTGCTGTTTGCTTATTTTACAATCCTGCATTATTGCACAATGGGAACAGTTGTTTGCCATCAGCCTGAGAAGTTCCCAGAGCCACCAGGCCATCTCCTCCTTGTCAGGTGCGGTTTATGAGGGTGGCCAAGTGGGTGCAGACAAGTGGGTGAAGCGGGGTTCTCTAGAGAGTCATGATCTTTTATTGTAGAGGAGGTTCAGAACCTGTCTGGGGTCAGATAACCAGAGAGAATGGTCAAGTTCAGATTGGATCCCAAAGTTCATGGTGCCAGGGACCCTGTGCTTTGCTTGCTGCTGGGTTGCCTCTATCCACTCTGCCTTCCTAGTGCCTACAAGTAACAAGGAGAAAACACCCATAAAGGAGTCACTCTACTGCACACTGAAAATTATAAGAGCCCAAGTGAAGTCCCAAGCGGTGCCCAGGACGGAGATACTTACGGTTGGCCGGTCAGGGGTGATTGCATAACATGCCAGGCATTCCAGAGATTCTATCAGAGTGCCAGGGGCAAAGATCTATTTTTTACCACCCACATACAGGGTGTGTCCTACTTTGAAGAAACTCTAATAAATGGAAACCTATATTTACATTAAAAGTACATTAAGTTGTGATTATTTACTTGGTCTAAATCATGTCAAAGCCCATTCGATATCAAGTTCTCCTAATCTATTACGTGGAATTTGATTGTGTGGCTGATGGGTATTTTGCCAACCTGCTGGATAATTTTAACGTAGCAAATCTTCGATCAGCTGTTATTTGAGCATCTACAATTGTGCCGTGATAAACAAATGAAAGTTGAAGTCAAGGTCTCTACCTCCAGTAAAGCCACACAGAGTCTACTTAGGGAGATAGGATCCCTATACCCACACAGACAAATATTAACTCATGATAAGAGCCACCTGAATACTGAATAGCGTAGCCATTAACGCATAGAAATTCCAAGGAGGAAGCAATCACTTTGTTTTCTGGATTTTTTTCTTTCTTTCCTTTTTTTTCTTCCAGGGGAAGAGAGAGAGGACAGTTGGCATGAACTGATTCTGCAGGATGGGTACCTAGTAGGAAATATGTGCAGCATGTACTTGAGGGCTGTAGGGAGGGCTGCGCGCAAAGGTGGGGGGGCAGCCAGGTGCCAGAGACGATCACCTGACAGTGACGCCATCCATCCTGCCTAGTAGCAGCTGTATTAAGCTGGCAAAACACCAATCCGAGACCTGGAAGTGGCCTTAGTGCAGAGAGTTATAAGCAGATGAGACGTTCTAGGGAGCCCATCAAGACCAGCTTCATTAAGCCCAACCAGAAAGATGGCTGAGAAAGAAATGGTTGAAGCAGGTAGAAGAAAGCAAGGAGTGGCAGTATCAGAGAGAATTGGGTCCCAAGAGCTCCACGAGGCGAGTGGCCACTGTGAGGTGCAGGACAAAGGTCAAGAAGAGAACCATAGGAGGCGGATGGTCATATTTTTAGGGAAGGGATTTCCTGCTGGCATAGCTTCACAAGGACCGTACCTGTCTGACGCTGAGCATGACCTTGATTTGGCAAACTTTTCTTCTGTTTCTTCAGCTAAGGCAGCAGAAGGGATGACTTACTATGTACATGAAACATTCAGCCATAACTGAGAGCAGAAGTAGGCTAGAATGGCCCAGATCCAGGGGGAAGGGCCAGAAGGGACTGTTTTGGTCCCTGTTTTGGTCTGGGTGAGGTGGGTCTCTCACCAGGTCTCTGAGATCTGGTGACAATGGATGTTTTGGACCCATTAGACAGGTTCTAGAAGTAGGCATGCGCCCAACAATTGGCACTGGTGTCCCTCACCTCTGGCTTTCCTTGTTTCTGCTCCTGGGGCTTCTGTGGGTGCATAAGCTAGTGGTTTACTTGGATCTCTACCTTGTCCTCTGTTCTTTTCACCTTGCCCACACATTCGCTCCTTTCTCGACTTGGCTCTCATGGTGTAGAAGTTCCTAAGATGACCCTAAGTCCAAGAGCTTTGAGCCAACAGGTAAAATGCAATCTAATACAATCTAATTCATCCTAGTAGTATGTTCCATATAATAAAATCTGGAATATCCTTGGAAGGATACTTAGGAAACTAGTTACATGAACTGCTTTCCTAAGAGGTACTGGGTAGATGGGAACAGAGATGGGGAAACTTTTCACATTCTACCCTTTTGGACTCTCAACTTTGAATGAGGTGTTAACTATTTAAAAAACTAAAAATTAAAAAAAAAATGGAAGGGCTGCCTGGGTGGCTCAGTGGGTTAAGCCTCTGCCTTAGGCTCAGGTCATGATCTCAGGGTCCTGGGATTGAGCCCCGCATCGGGCTCTCTGCTCAGCAGGGAGCCTGTTTCCTCCTCTCTCTCTCTCTCAGTTTATCTCTCTGCCTACTTGTGATCTGTTTGTCAAATAAATAAATAAAATATTAAAAAAAAAATAAAAGACTAGACTAGACTAGAACATGTGTGCTGAAAAAATAAAGGAATGAAATAGAAACAAATGTTTAAAGAGTACAATCTTCATAGGACATTCCATCAAAAAATAAGCAAACAAGCAAACCCTTCTGTCGTTTTTAAAGGATAGCCTTCTTCAGGTAGAGTTGACACACATAACCTGTACCTGTTTAAGTTGCATAATTTGATGAGTTTTTACATGCATTTCCACCTGTGAAACCATCAGCATAATAAAGATAATGAATATATTCACTACCTTTGAAATTTTACTCATGTCCTTTGAAATCCCTCCTCCCTCCTCTCCCCACCTTGTCTCCGATCCTCAGGTCACCAAAGCACCAGTCTGCTTTCTACTGGTTTGAATTTTCTCAATGTTTATATAAATGGAATTATATAGTATGTTCTTTTTTTGTCAGGCTTCTTTCACTCAAGCAAAGTCATTTTTTTCATAGGATTTTATTTTTAAGTAAATAAAATACACCCAATGTGGGGCTTGAACTCACAACCCCAAGGTCAAGAGTCACATGCTCTACCAACTGAGGCAGCCAGGTGCCCCAGGTGACATTATTTTTGAGATTCATCCACGTTGCATGTATCAGTAGTTCATTCATTAAAAATTGTTGAGTAGGGATGCCCGGGTGGCTTAGTCAGTAAAGTGTCTGCCTTCAGCTCAGGTCATGATCCCAGGGTCCTAGGATCGAGTACCACATTCAGCTCCTTGCTCAGTAGGGAGCCTGCTTCTCCCTCTGCCTGCTCCTCCCCTTGCTTGTGCATGATCTCTCTCTCTCTCTCTCTGACAAATAAAATCTTAAAAAAAAAAAACCAAACAATAGTTATTGAGTAGTATTTCATGTCATAGATATGCCATTTGAATAAACACCTAGGAGTAGGGTCATATGCTATGTTAAGATATTGAGTAGTATTTCATGTCATAGATATGCCATTTGAATAAACACCTAGGAGCAGGGTCATATGCTATGTTAAGACTTACAGAGAAACTCTTTTGAAGTGGTTGTACCATTTTGCATTTTCACCAACAAAATGTGAATGAGTGTTCAGTTGCTCCATATCCTTACCGCCAGGCAGGGACTTTTTAATTCTCAACTTCCCATTGTGTGCATAGTGGTATCTTGTTTTGCTTTTAATTTGGATTTCCGTAATCACTAAGGATACTGAGGATGTTTTCATGTGTTTATTGGTCATCTGTATATCCTCCTCGATGAACTACCTCTTCAAATATTTCACCTGATTAAAAAAATTCTGTTGTTGGGGCACCTGGGTGGCTCAGTCGATTAAGTGCCTGCTTTTGGCTCAGGTCATGACCTGAGTCTTGGGATCTTGGGGTCTTGGGATCAAGTCCCAAGTTAGGCTCCCATCTGAGTGGGGAGTCTTCTTCTCCCTCTTCCCTTCCCCACTGTTCATGATCTCTCTCTCACTCTCTCCCTCTCTCAAATAAATAAAATCTTTAAAAGATTGTGTTATGATTATTGAATATGGAGAGCTCTTTATGTATTCTGAATACAAGACCCATCACATGTATGATTTGCAAATATATTTTGTCTTAATCTGTTGCCTGTATTTTCATTTTCTTACTTTCGAAGAAGAGACATTTAAATTCATTTAATAATGAAGTCCAGCTGGTGTGGTAGCCAGCCTGCAAGATGGTCCCAGTGACAGTCCCTTGCTCCAGCATTCCTGCTCTTCTATGGTCCCCTCTCACACGGAATTGGGCTGACCTGTATAATCAGCAGAATATTGAGGAGATGATGCGGTGTGGCTTCCTGGGCTAGATCATAATAGACATTATAGCTGCTGACTTCTACCTTCGCTCTTTCTTGAATAACTCACTCTGAGGGAAGCTAGCTACTATGTTGTGCAGACACTCAGGCAACCTTGTATGAGATTCATGGCCTCCTGCAAACAGCCTTGCGAGTGAGCTGTCTTGGATCCTCCAGCCCCTGTCAAGCCTTCAGATGACTGCTGCCCGAGCTAACATCTTGTCTACAACATCACAGGAGACTCTGAGACAAAACCACATAGCTAAGCTGCTCCTGAATCACTGACCTACAGAAACTATGTGGAATGATAAATGTGAATTATTATTTAAGTCACTAAGTTTTGTGGTGACTTTTTTTTTTTTTTACAAAATATAGATAATAGTACAGTTTCTATCATTTGTAATAGAAAAACTGTTGTTTAAAAAAATTTTTTTTTATTTTATAATTTAATTAATTTATTTGACAGAGAGAGCAAGAGAGCATGATTAGGGGAGAGGAAAAGAGGGAGAAGCAGACTTCCTGCTGAGCAGGGAACCCAATGCAAGGCTCAGTCCCAGGACCCTGGGATCATAACCTGAGCTGAAGGCAGACGCTTAACCCACTGAGCCACCCAGGCACCCCTAATGTGGAGTCTCTTGGGGGATGGGATGAGATCTTTGGATCCTTCACTTTGTAGTAACTACCACAAAAGCATCCTATAAATAGCCCGAGTCCTTTATTTCTCATGACGTTTTCTCCTCCTTGGTCCCCTGGCCCATTCCTGTGACTTCTCACCTTAACATTCTACAGCCAACTGATTTGGGCTGATGAGGTGGTGGCAGAAGACACTGGACAGAAAGTCACCTTGGGCAAAATTAGGGGTTTTGACACTCACAATAATTCCTAGCTCATCCATCTCACAAGGCTGGCCTTCCCCAAACACTATCTATTTCAGTATAAAACAAGTTTGTTCTTGCCTTAGGTCTTTTTCAGTAGCTTCGCTCTCCTGGTTGGATCATTGTTTTAAAAAATTATCATTAATATAATCAAATTTTAATCAAATAATCTTATGAAATGTTCTTACATATTGAAGAGTATATAACGCATACACATACAGATAAATAATAATAACTTGCACCACAACTTGGCTTAAGAAATAGAGTGTTAACAGTACCTTTGCAGTCTGCTGGGTATCCCTTCATGGTTGTGCCCCTTCCTCATCAGAGGTTACCCATATTCCTGAGTTTGAGTTCATTAAAATTAAGTGTTCTCTTGTTTTCATTTATAGTTGAAAAAAAAATCACCTACAGAGGTCTCCCTGAATAGTCATCATTTAGTTTTGAAAAACTGAGTTGCAAGCACACACCTAGATATATTATTGCCAGAGTCAGATAAAGGCACCTAGAAGACAAAGGGAATGGTCCCTAGATTATAGTCTGACTTCAGCTTCTCTGGGAATTTACCAGAATGTCTCCTAGGCAATGTCATGAGTGAATCCTGGGGAAAAGAGGGTGCTGCCTAGTCAGGGCACTGGAAGGGCAATAATAGTAGGAGGCTCTTGTTAGATGTGTGGCAGTTATGTGGGGGAGGGGAGGGTGCCACTCTGTTTTTATCTACTTCTAGGATTCCCGCTGCCCTATGGTAGATCAGAGCTGATCACTTCTGTGGGGGACAACATGAGTCCTCGGCTGATCTAGGGTGGCCAGGCTTATGGGGGGGAGAAAATCTTTTATCAATATATGCTCCAAGATAGGTCATGGACAGACTGGGATCTGGGTCAGGTCCACCTGTGTATTTGGTCCTCAAGTAAAAAGTTGGGATCGATGGGTGGCAGGAGGAAACCATCTTCAGCATGTCTCTCTCTTGGGCTACACTGTCCCAGTTCGGACTGGTGGCCATCTGGAACATGGAATCTCTCTGCACCATCCATCTAGGGACCGTTTGCTTGCTTCCTGCAAGGGATCTCCTCTGTCCTCTGTCCCGTGACTTCCTCTTTTTTGGTTTGGTGTCCTGTGGAATCCATTCTCTAGCAGCTCCTTGGAAAAGCACACATGGGAGGTAACCTTTTTTGAGATTTTGCATGAAAATGTCCTTCATTCTATCCTCTTATGTACTAAATGATTTGGTGAGGTATAGAATTTTAAGTTGGAAATCATTTTCCCATAGCATTTTGAAGATGTTACTTTACTATCTTCTTGATTCTAGCCATGCTCTTGAGAACCCCAAAACTCTTGATTTCCAGTCCTTTGTACATGACTTTTCTTTTCTCTTGAGGCTTGTAGAATCTTTTCTTCGTCCCCTGTGTTTTGGAATTTCACAGTGATGAGCCTTGGTGTGTGTGTGTGTGTGTGTGTGTATGCACACATGTGTTTTAGAGAGAGCGTGTGTGCACATGGAGGGGGAGGGACCGAGGGAGAGGAATGCCCAGCACAGAGCTTGATGTAGAGCTTGATCTCATGGCCCTGAGATCATGACCTGAGCCGAAATCAAGAGTTAGATGCTCTACCTACTGAGCCGCCTTCTAGGTGTCCTTTGGTGTTTATATTGATCTGTTGGTCTTTCTTTCTTTCTTTTTTAAAGATTTTATTTATTTGACATAGAGAGATCACAAGTAGGCAGAGAGGCAGGCAGAGAGAGAGGAGGAAGCAGGCTCCCTGCTGAGCAGAGAGCCCAATGCAGGACTTGATCCCAGGACCCTGAGCCCATGACCTGAGCCGAAGGCAGAGGCTTAACCCACTGAGCCACCCAGGCACCCTGTCCTTTAATTTTCTCTTCTGCCCATCTCTGTCTTTTTGTTTTACTTTCTGTGAATGTTCTCCAATTTAATCATTCTTTCTACGGAGTTTTCTATTTCTGACATAACGTTTTTGATTTCCAAGAATTCTTTTTGGTTCTTTGAAGTATTTCTTTATATGGCATCTTTTTCTTTTTTCATGGGTGCAACATCATCTCTTCTCCTTTTGAAAATCCTGATGATAATTTTCTAAATTTATTTTTTGGTGTCTTTTCCCTGCATGGTCTGTTTTCCCTTCAAGTTACTTTTTTCCCCCCTGCTGGTTTTAGTCCTTATCTTTCATGTGAGAAGCTTTGTTTAGCTGCTGGGCATTAGCTGTTTGCTCATGATTAAGAGTACAGTCTAAAAGGCTGTTTAGAAGTTCTGAGTGTGGGTTCAGACCTTGTTGTGTATCGTACCCAAGGTATCCCCCAAAGCAGGTCCCAAGACTTACATGGAGGTTGTGCATTCATTAGCAATCCAAAAAAGCAGGAATGAGGGATAGTGGAAAGGTAAAAAGAGAGAAAGCCAAACTAAGTGTTAAATGTGTTATCCCGCTGGCCTTTGCTGTAGTGACTAGTGCTCCATTCCATGGGATATTCTGGGTCTTATGGAATTAGACTGTTCCGTCAGGGGATGAAAAGGGGGAAATATTTATCTTCAACGATAGCTTCACAGACATTATCTTCCCTGAATTTCTGGGTTGCACTTGACTGAATGCGGATGCTGAGAGCTTCTGCAGACCCACATGGATATCAAAGAAGCTTTGGGACAGAAAGCTAAGATTCAGGGCTGAGGTGAGACTTTGCTTGCTGTATTAGTGTTTTTTTTAAATTAACATATAATATATTGTATATATATATTTTTTATTTGACAGACAGTAGGCAGAGAGGCAGGCAGAGAAGGGGAAGCAGGCTCCCCACTGAGCAGAGAGCCCCCTTTTTTAATTAAACATTTATTAAATGTTTAAGAACATTTATTAAAATGTTTTTTATTAACATATAATGCATTTTTAAAAGATTTTATTTATTTATTTGACAGAAATCAGAAGTAGGCAGAGAGGCAGGCAGAGAGAGAGGAAGGGAAGCAGGCTCCCTGCAGAGCAGAGAGCCCAATGCAGGGCTCTATCCCAGGACCCCGGGATCATGACCTGAGCCGAAGGCAGAGGCTTCACCCACTGAGCCACCCAGGTGCCCCTATTAACATATAATGTATTATTTGCACCAGGGGTACAGGTCTATGAATCGTCAGGCTTACACAATTCACGGCACTCACCATAGCACATACCTTCCCCCGTGTCCATAACCCACCCAACCACCCTCTCCTTACCCCCCTTCCCCCGGCAACCCTCAGTTTGTTTTGTGAGATTAAGAGTCTCTCTTATGGTTTGTCTAGACTTTGGTTGCTGTATTAGTTAAGGCTCTCTAGAAAAACAGAAACATTAGGAGACAGAGATAGATATAAGGAATTGGCTCATGTGATGATGCTGAGAAGTCCCAAGATTTTCCACCTGCAAACTGGAGATGCAGAAGAGCCAATGGCATAGATCCAATCCAAGTCCAAATGCCTGGGACCCAAGATAGCCAATGGCATAAGTTCTAGTGTGAGTGCAGAAGACCAATGCCCCAGCTCAAAAATAATAAGGCAGAGAGAAAGAGAGAGAGAAAGAGAGCATGTGAGCAAATTTCTTCTTCTTTCACCTTTCTGTTCTATTTAGGCTCTCAACAGTTTAGGCAAAGCCCCCCCCCCCCCACCCCATTTTAGAGAGGGCAATCTGTTTTACTCAGTCTGCCAATTCAAATGCTAATCTCATCTGAAATAGCCTCAAAGACTCACCTAGAAATAGAGATCAATATCTGGACATTTTGCAGCCGGGGCAAGTTTACATACGCACTTAACTCTCGTACTTGCTCTGGGAAGCCATATGGAACTTGATGGGATGGTGGCTGCACCTGTGGGCAGAGCAAGAGGTGAGACCGAGGGGATTAGAAGTGGTGTACACAAGGGGTTTGGCACTCTGACCCTGAGCTTTACTGAAGGGTGACGTGGTTGGATCTGCTGGGAGATTCCCCAGTGTCAGACTCCATGGTCTTTCCTCATAGACTGATAGAGTCCCTGAGAAGAGTTTTCCTGTCTCTTATCTAGAAGGTGAAGATCACATTGCCAGCATTCTGAGAGCCACATGGTGCAAAATAGTTGGTGTCTCTGCCTTTGGTGTATATCCGGCCTCTGGATTCCCCCATTTCTGCTGTGGTTCTTATCCCCGGAGTGTGCCTGGCATCTTCTAGACCAGAGACTCTCCCTGGAGGATAAACCTCCAATCTTCTGCTGGAATCAGGGATGGGATGTGGGATCCAACTGCTTTTCTTTTTTTTTTTTTTAATTTTATTTTTTTAAGATTTTTATTTATTTATTTGACAGAGATCACAAGCAGGCAGAGAGGCAGGCAGAGAGAGAGGAGGAAGCAGGCTCCCTGCTGAGCAGAGAGCCCGATTCGGGGCTCGATCCCAGGACCCCGGGATCACGACCTGAGCCGAAGGCAGAGGCTTTAACCCACTGAGCCACCCAGGTGCCCCCCAACTGCTTTTCAAATTGCTTTCATTCAGTTCTTACCTTAGCCTTCTCCTCTCCCCTCAGGCCCAGTGATCCCTGGTTCTTCGAGTTTCTGAGTCTTTTAAGGTATTTCCAGTCTAAGCCAGGTGCTGCTCAGCTTTCTCGGATCTGCTAAATCAGTTACCACTCATCCATCTATTTTCTAGCTTCTGAAGTTGTGTTGTTCTTTTCTCTTCTCCTGTTCTCTTTTCCTTATGAGTTTAGGACTTAAAAATAAGAAAGAAGAAAGAAAGAGGGAATAAATGAAAGAAGAATGAACGAACTTAAAAAAAAAATCTGTGGAGAGCAGTTTTGGGCTGGAGCAAAATTAGTTGCATGCAGACCATCTGCCATCTTAGCCTGAAACTCACACGCCGTTATTCACATAGCTGCCTCCTTTGTGTGCTTCTTGCTTCCAATTTAAACATCAGAGAGGCCTTTCTTGACCACTCATCTGAAATCAGGCCCCCTCTATAGCACTTATCATTACCTGGTATTTTTGTAATTATGGACTTCTGCCCCATTAGAATGTAAGCTCCCTGAGAACAGGGACCCCGGCATCTCCAGCTTGTAAAACAGTACCTCCCACCTGGAAGGAGCTCATTATTGAGCACATGATTCTAACCGTGTTTGGAAATGATATTTTGAGCATGAGAGGAACATCAATCCTGTGCGTGAAGTACCCTGGGAAAAAGAAAGGCTGCCACATGGGAAGAGGGAGTGGGGTGTCTACAGAAGTAAGCCAGAGTCTGCATGTAAATCATGCAGAATATAAGCAGCAAGGGAAACTGCAGGGAGAGTGGGAGCGGAACTCTAGGAATCTGGAAAGGTCTGTATTTGAAAACTGTGTCTCTGACCTGAGTCAAGGACATCCCGGGTTTCTGCTGAGTCTCCATCATGAGCTGGGCTGATCGTCTGAGACCAAGGTGGACACAGACAATGGGAAATGGAGAAAAGCTGACCTCACTGGCGTCTCTTCCTCTTTAATTGCCACATGAAGACAGGAGGGCACGGGCGCGTGGTGAGCAGCCCTGTTCTGTAGTGTGGGAGGCCGTGTTACACTGGGATTGAAAGCTGCTGCCCCATTTTATGTACCAAGAATCCTTATCATCAACCAGGGACATTTTAGGTGCTGTTCACATCCCTGGAGGTACTGGGTATTGTGTGAACTTTATTTCAATTAAAAAAAAGAAAAAGGTGTTGGGGCACCTGATTGGCTCAGTGGGTTAAGCCTCTGCCTTCGGCTCAGGTCTTGATCCCAGGGTCCTGGGATGGAGCCCCACATCGGGCTCTCTGATCAGCAGGGAGCCTGCTTCCTCCCACCCCCGCTGCCTGCCTCTCTGCCTACTTGTGATCTCTCTCCGTGTGTCAAATAAATAAATAAATAAATAAATAAATAAATAAAAAAAAAGGTGTTTATTGTAACAAATGCAGATGTCACAATTAAAAAGTTAAAAAAAGGGCACCTGGGTGGCTCAGTTGGTTAAGCATCTGCCTTTGGCTCAGGTCATGATCCTGGGGTCCTGGGACTGAGTCCCAGGTAGGGCTCAGAGGGGAGTCAGGTTCTCCTTCTCCCTCTGCCTGCCCCTCCCCCCTGCTTGTGCTTGTGCTTTCTCTGTCTCTCTCAAAAATAAAGAAAATCTTTTTAAAAAAGTTAAAACAGTTACCTTCCTAATAGTGTTTTTAGCTCAGTAGATTATTTGAATTTTGTCCTTTTCTTTCTTTCTTTCTTTCTTTCTTTCTTTCTTTAGGAAAGGTAACATTCACATGGCTCAAATTTCAAAAGTCTTCAATGGGTCAGATGGGAAAAGTGACCCCATTCTCTACCTGTGAGGTCTCCTTAGAGGTGACTAGTGTAAACAGATCTTTGTATCCTTACAGAAATATTCTCTGCCCATCCATGTTTTCATTTGGTCACAATTATATAGGACGAGAACTACTCAGAGCACACACAGAGGTCTTTTCTTTAAGTGAGCCAAGGCTAAGGGCTCTTTATTTTCCCCTGTAAAGAAACAGCAGTAATAGGAGAGAGTGTGACTGGGGGAGGGAGGGAGGGATCTCCTCTCTGTTCATTGGCAGATCACTTTGCACGAAAAGGAACAGTGCAGGGGATAGGATGGGGGTCCTTCAGGTGTCAGGTGCTTTTCATTTAGGACAGAGCTAGTCTAGCTTTAACGAGGGATGGCCAAAGACTTGGAAAAGTTATAGCAAAAGAAATCATTGTTGATGTGTGGCAGGGAATAAAGTTTCAACGTGGCAGATGAGGGCTTTCTCTGAAGAGGATGTTGTGTGGGATGGAAGCTCGGGAGAAGAAAGCTGTTTTATGTAAGTGGCCCAAGGTGTATCTTCATAAAAGGAAGTCACCCCACAGCTGAGCTGTGGGGGTCTACAATCAAAGATAGAACAAAACAAGAGCTATATTGTTCCTAGGTGGCAGGCCAGGAGATTGACAGTAGCAAGGTGGGGCCCACATCTGGGAATTCAGATAGATCTGACATTTCCCAATTGGCAGGAAGCCCAATTCTGAAGGTGGAACATTGCAACGAAGTAGGGGATGGGGCAGCTGGCAAATCAAACAGTTTGGCATGACAGAGTATCTAGCAAGGGGGCAATCCTCAAAAAGAAACTGGGAGAGGCAGAAGGGAATGGTCTAGAGCCAGAGCATCTGGGCTCAATCCTGGTTCTGGTGTGTCTTAGCAGTGTGAGCCCCCGGGCAAGTTAAACTCCTTGAGCCTCAATTTCCTAATAAGGACAATACAGAGGAATAATACTAGTCTCTCTCAGGGATGCTAAGTTAACCTGCAATGATGGCTTCGAACAATGCCTGACGCATAGCTAACTCAATGCTTTTCAGCCATTAATTTTTTTTTTAAAATTAAGATTATTTATTTATTTATTTATTTGAGAGACAGAGTGAAAGCGAGAGTGCCAGAGCAGGGTTGGGGGCAGAGGGAGAAGGAGAGGCAGGCTCCCCACTGAGCAGGGAGCCTGACTGACCCAGAGGAGCCTGATCTGGGGGAGCTCAACCTGGAGCTGCATCGCCAGACCCTGGGATCATGGCCTGAGCTGCAGGCAGATGCTTAAACAGCTGAACCACCCAGGTGCCCCCAGCCATTACTATTTTTAGTAAAGGCCTCTTCAGGCCTGCTTTGCTGGCACAGAGTACTTGGAGAAGAATATGGAAAAGCAGAATCATAGATGGATTTCAGGTAGTAGTCAGAAGGGAAAAAGGGGAGTGAACGATAGCACAGCAATAGCAAACCAAGAAGCATGAAGAAAAGGGATTCACGGTGGGACTATTTCAGAGAAAAAAGTCTTGCTGCAGGTCTACAGTGCTCAAAGCCAGACTGTATAAGGGCATGTCTCTTGGAGATTCAATGCAGAAAATTTAATTTCAGTGAAAGAAGCACTCTTTCTCTGTGCCCACTTAGAGCTCAACTTCTATTGCTAAGGCGAATGGCCAGGTTACATAGAAGGAACCCAGTATCTCTAAGTCAGGAGACTTAGGTTCCAGTCTTGGCTCTGCCCTACATACCTCATGCCATATTGAGTTGTTAACAGCTGTGCCCCCGCCCCCTTTTTAAAGATTTTTATTTATTTATTTGACATAGAGAGACATGAGAGAGGGAACAGAAGCAGAGGGAGTGGGAGAGGGAGAAACAGGCCTCCGGCCGAGCAGGGAGCCAGATGCGGGGCTGGATCCCAGGACCCTGGGACCATGAGCCAAAGGCAGATGCCCAACAACTGAGCCACCCAGGCATCCCAACTGTGCCGTTTTTTAAAAGAAGGGCCACAACTTGTTTCTAGGCTTGATGAGTATTTAATATACTCTGAGTCTTACCTAGGGGATGGGTCTCAAGAGAATTCAAGAGTTGCCCCAAGAACCAGCCTCTCAAAGAAATCTGTTAAAACCAAGAGCCTCGAGTGTTCCTTTCCTTTTCCCGAGGTCCCTTGCCAAAAGAAGCAAGATTTCTAAAATGCTGGCAGTGGGAGAGAGCTACTTTTTCTTCTCTCATCCATTTCGGGAAAGTTTAGGTTTTGTTATTCCTATTGATTGTCTAGATTGCTTCCAGATTTAAGTTGGAAGACCTAGTGAAAAAAACGTGTTTCTTAAAGAGAATGAAGTTTGTTTTGCCCGATTCTCTGGGAGAGGGCTGGACAGGTAGACTGCGGTTAAAACTACCTCTTTAAACAAACATTGCCCAGAAGGGTGGTATCGGGCCCAACCAGGATTATGAAACACCGATTCACTAAATTCTAAGGACAATGGACATATGAATGGGCTGTCTTACGTAAATGGGCAACAGGAAGCTTACCACCCCTCCAACAAATGGCAACTCAATTTGAATACTGGGCTAGGCGATGCGCTTCGTGGCAAAACCACTGGTCCTGACTTTGGGACCCTTAGGGAGGACCGGCTGGTTAGAAGCAAAATCTTGAGTTCTACAGTCTAGGAAATACGGCTTGTTTGCTCGTCAACCTGTCAGTCATTTCTTTTCTAAAAAAAGAGGACAAAAATCTGAGCTCGGAAACACTGAATTCCTAGCTTTTCCCGTAAGTGAGGCCCTTATTTCTAGGTCTCTGTACTAACGATTCTAACCTGGCCTATCCGGCGCCAGGAACCACCCTCCCGCCCCGCACCAGCCAGCCTGGAGGGGTCCGCACTGCGGGGCGCAAAGCAACAGCCCACCTCCAAACCCAAAGGTTCCATCACCAGCCAATCCCGGGCTGGTGCCCCACAAGAAAACCAGAAACACCTAAGGGGAGTGAATGGCACTTAAGTCAGCCTGTCCGCACGGCGGCAGCCGAAGGGGTGGGGTCAGAGTCAGCCAATAGTATTGAAGTAGTTGTTGTTAGGAGGGAGGAAGACGCCTGCGAGCGTGCGTAAAGCCGCTCCCGGGAAGGGGAGGCAGGAAGCTCTCCGAGCCAATGGCCGAGGCGGGCGGGCGGCGGCGCGCTTGCGCGCTGGGACATGGGGCTGCGGGCGGGAGGCGGGGATGGTGGGGGAGGGGAGCGGGCAAGAGCGCGGTGGAGGCTGCTGCTGCCGCCGCAGCCGCCGCCGCAGCGAAGAGGCCATGTTGTGTGGTGTGTGGGGCGGGGGGAGGAGGAGGAGGGAGTAAAGCCGAGAGAGGAGACGGGAGAGAGACACCACACACACACGGCACAAGATGGCCGGAGAGGCAGCAGCACCCCGAGCTGTCAGGCGCTCCGCCGCGGCCGCGGGGCCCGCCGGCCGGCGGGAAGCTGCGCCCGGGCGGCCCGTAGGCCCGCGGGAGCGAAGCGGTCGCGGCTGAGGCGAGGCGGGCCGCGCGCGGGTGTCGGAGCCCGCGGCAGAGGCTCCCGGGGCGGCCGGGCCCACGACGCCGAAAGCTACGCTGCGGCAGCGGCCGCGGAGGCTCCCCGGGGCCCCGGCGGCTCGACAGGGCGCGGGCGGGAGGCTCGGGCGGTCGGCCTGGCGCGGAACGCGGGTGCAGCCGGCCAGGAGGTGCCGACAGCCGCGCTCGGACCCGGTGAGTGGCTCCCCGGCTCCTTTTATTGTCCTTTGTCCTTGGGAGGAAAAGCAAAATGTCCTTGAGCGCGCGAGGAGGGGGTGGCGAGCCGGGCCTCGCCGGCCGGCTCTCCCCGAGCAGCCCCGCCGGCGTCGCCTGATGGCTCTCCCGGCGGGAAGCGCCGGGCGCCTCGGGGCCGGGGCCGGGGGGCGCGCGGGGCCCCGCGGCAGACCCCACGGGGGGCGGCCTCGCTGCCCGCAGCGGCCCGGCCGGGAAAGGGGCGGCGGCGGGTGACCGCAGGCGGGAGCCCGAAGGGGACCGCGCGAGGAGAGCCCCTTTCTGTCCGGGTGAGTTATTTTGATATTTAGGGTAAGAAAAAAAAAAAATTCCTTTCAGATTCTCCAACGGGGGAGCTTTTTAACCTCTTTCCGGCAAGGTGGGAGCTCATCTTCGTGGTAGAATTTAAAAGAACAATGGAAGCCTGACTACGTTTAAACAAAAATAAAACTTGCTTTTTTTTTTTTTTTTTTCTTTTGGGTGTTGGCTTTTAACTCTTTCAAAGCCGATTTTGAAAACGGCTGCAGATGAGAAGGTACTTGCTGGTGATTAAAACCTCTGTGACGTTAAGGTTGTCTTTAAAAAAAAAATGCAAGTTGGGGAAGTGCCGCTGGTATTTCAGAAATTACGAAGATAAGTTTATTATACCGTCTAGGCTGTTTAATGGAAATAGGTTTTAATTTCGATGCTAGACGATGACGTTTGATTAAGATAGTTTATTTTACCGACTAATTATGCCAGGATTAGTTGACATTCTCACGTTTGAATAAGGCTTAAATAGACTGTTGGGTACTTTTTAAAAGGTCGTAAGGAGCCGTTATCTGTAACTTACCACACCTGAATGTTAGAACGTACTTGGATCAGTTCCTGGACTTCTAAAAGTTGAAGTTCATCATTTTATTATTTTTAACGATAATCCATGTTAGCACAAGCCATGGTTGGCCAAACTTTTACAAAGGAATATTCTGACGCCAAATCTCTTTGTGAAGTTACTTTCTCGTAGTGTAAATATTAAAGTAGGACTGTTCTCGGTAATGGGAGATGAAGAGAAGCCATATTTGTTGCATTTGTTGCATGCATAAAAATCTAGATATGCTTAAAACAGAACAGTATTTTAGTAATAAATATTGCTTTCTCGAAAATTTGCAGAGTCCTGTATAGTGGTGAGTTTAAAAAATTGAGAGGGGATGTAAGTTTAATGGTATGAAGAACAAACCACAGATGCACAAACCTTTGTGTATTTTAGAATATATTTGTCTTCATTCTGCGGTAGCTCTTGTGTTGTAAAGGTGCAGATCTACGTAAAAATAGTGTTGGGCAGATTTACGTAGTACCTAGAAAATCAAAGTTACTGGTGTAATCCACTGTATTTCTGATGGTATTTTTGTCAGTGAAATTGTTTTATGTTCCGAATAGCATTCGTACAGTGCTACATGTTACATCAGTTGCGCATATCTTGATTTTACAGAATCTTTACCAGTTTTGGTTTTTCAAAACAACATTTTTGAAATTTGCAAACACTGAAAGTAGTTTTAAATGTATATTCTTAATCTATTTTTTCAGGCCCCTTTTGAATACTGAAATACAAAATAATTGCTGGCAATTTTAACCTCAGAAGATCTTTTTACGGGAGAAATGGGGGAAGGGAGAGACTGAAAATGTTCAAGACCCTGGTTTGAAATTGAATAAAGGTCATAGATACTACATGTTTTAGACTTGCTTAAAAAACAAAGCTAATATCACACTTGGTGAGGTCAAGTAACTTGTGTTTTAAAAATTTAAAGTAACCAGTAGCCATTTTAACTTCACTAATTTCTCCTGGAGGAGTTAATATTTAATTGCTCATAATTGTAAAAGGTATTTCTAGATGGCAATGGACATTTTAAGATGATTTCAGTGTTAAAAAAGGTAACTTTTCCTTTGTTTTGTGTATTACCTGGCATCAAAAGAAAAATAAAAAAACAAGGTTATAATCCTAAATCTGTCTTGAGGATGTGAATTTTCTGGAGTTTATTTAATCTCAGTGTCTTAATATCTAGTGTTTGTCCATGTCACTAAAAGATGAGGAAAACAAAGATTGATATATCATTAAGATAAGAAATAACTGCAACCTTAAATATAAAGGTAGTGTGTCGATGAGCCGTTCCTAAATTTGTCCATAGATCCTGTATTTGGAATATTTTCTCATTGTTTCATCACACTGAAACTTTGGCCAAGAACTGTTAAAAAAAAAATCAAAACATTGATATCATCTTTTTTTTTTTTTAAGGTAACTTACAAGATTAAAATTAAATTTGGTTGATGATGGTTCTGAACAAATACAGCTCTTTTATTTGAGGTAAGACTGGGTAAATTTTTATTACTTTCACACAAAAATAAGCCTGTTTGGTTTTTATTTTGCTCTTGGATTTTCTAGGAAGTGGTGATTATGAGTATGAGTAAATTAAATATCTGGAATAATTTTAAAAAGCCTTTAAACTTTACCATCGAATGAAGAGCATATGTGCTTAGCCATTGTAACTTAATGTGCCTTTTGAATAGTTTAAAATACTGAAGATCTCATAAGCCTTTGTTTAATTTTGGGAGCAAGAAAAGACTGATTATATTTTGAGAAAAACGGTGAACAAGAGATACGTTTTTTTCTTTTTAATTCTCTAGTGTACTGTGCAAACTAATTTTTTAAGTATTTAAAGAAATGAATTTATTGGAAAATTTGAACTAGTTACTATTCATAGTAGTAGATTTTAGGGAAGAACAGTTTAAAAATCAAGTTTTGTGAGCATAGCTTTTAGTTTTTGTTTCCAATTATATAATAAAAGTTTTAAAACACTATTCGCTGTTCTTTGTTCCATCAATAAATTGTTTAGAATATTGGTGTGTTTCCCCCCCCCCCCCCAAAAGGTATGCCATTTTGAAGACTGAGACCCATGGAGTTTTATTCTTGAATATAAAGGAAATATTCGCAGAAGTCTCTATTTTAAATAGCAAGTAAGTAAACGTTTTATTCAGCATCTTAAATAGCTACCAACATTTGAGTAGGAAAATACCACTAAAGTTTGTCAATTAAACATAAAATGTAGACTCTTTATCTTGAAAAGGAGATGAGGAAAAAAGCCCATCAAATTCCTTTACCTTATATCAAAGCACTTTCGTATTCTATTAAAAGTTGATATACGTAATTCATATCAGACAGTAAGACGGTACTTTTTAGTAATATTCTGCTTCAGGATTATGGTTAAATCAGTAGTTGAGTTATCACAATCATGTGTTTTTATAATCTGAAATTCTTTAGCCATTTTTTTGATGATATAGATCATGTTTTTGAAATACCCTAGAATTCTGCATTTGCTGATCTCCAATTCTTAAAAGAACTATATCTTAAAAAGTGAAGACACTTTTCATATTTTAGTTCTTATTAGAAGATTTAATACATTCATTTTACCTATTTTTACAGTTTTGTTTTCAAATAGGTAGTAAAATGAATTATCTTACAGGAAATTAGAATAATGCATCTAAAGAGATCTGTAATCTAACCTTGGTAAAATTGTTTCTAAAGCGTAAAAGGGAGAAACAATTTTCAACATGTATGGGATACTTTGACACTTAAAACTAGATATGTGAATGAAAAAAATTTGTCTGCTGATAATTTTCAAGAAATGTTTCTTAGGAGTTAACACTGAACATGGAAATTGCTGTTAAGCTGACGCAGAGGAAATATGTATATATAGTAAGAGATATCTTGGAAAATTTTAAGAATAGCCAAATAAGTAATACGAAGGCAAGTTTATCTTTGTCCTTGCAGTGTGGAAAATCTTTTATCTCTTGATGTTGGCTTATTGTATTCATTGAAGTAGGTGCTAAAGGTAATATTTTTATTGTATCTGTTGTAGTTTAATTTTTCCTTTTCAGTCATTTTGCAGTTTCATCAAATTTGTGTTTAGTGTGCAAAAGAAAACAATGTTAAGACTTGACTATAGTGTTTTTAAAGATCTGACATCATACAGAAAAAAAATGAAACATTTTCATCTTAACCTTTAACATAAATGCCAAGGTTATGGTTTCTTGTATAGAAGTGATAGGATATTAGATTATTATACAAATGTGGTTGGGCACTGTTAGAAAAATTGAGAATTGGGCCTCTTAGACACAAATGTATGTGAAGTATAATGTGATTTTTAAGTTTAAATCGGCAATAAATTTATAATGGGCTACTGAAGAAGGTACAGTTTGACCCATTAAAATAAAAAATGAATGGATGAACATTAGATGTGTTACATGATGATTTGATTTTTTTTTATTCCAGTATCAATAACTATGAACAAAATCTAAATGATACAGTAACTTCTAAATTAGTCCCCAATCTAATGGAGTACAGCTTCCCTTTTATCACCAGTAAGATAAAGGTATATACAAATCACATTTTAAAAAGGTCTTACATCTACGTCAGCCTTCATGATGATGCTTATATTCAGTGTTCTGGTATTTGCTGCTTGGGCCAAGCTTGTAAAAATGGGCAATACATTTGATGGACAAAAGTAATGGACATGTGAGGGCAAATATAAATGTAGATACTATATTAAATTCCCAAATTTCTTAAAAAAGTAACTTACTAGTTAATACTGTATTTTGCTTCAGAACTGAAGTGATACTTAAATATTCTTATTTTGGCATTTGCACGAACTTTTGAATCATAAAAATCACCTATTGGTGACTAGGTTTCATTGCATTTGTTACTAAGGTACTATTAAAAAAATACCTGAAATTCCACAGAAATGAAAGCAGCCATTCGTGTCCATAGTTAATTACAAGGTTTTTATGAACTATGGTGTGACACTTAGAGGCTGCATTATATGATATAGGTAACTTTGAATATAAATTTTCTTTCAAGTTGAATTGTGTTATTTGTAGTTTTTTGATTATTTAAAAATTTGATCTGGACAACCAATAAATTTACTTTCTCTCCTGAGATTTTTTTGTTGAGAGGCACAAGGGGAAAAAGATAATAAGAGGACATCTCCATCTTCGTTAATGAGGTGTGTGTGATAGAGTGGAAAATAAAGCTGTGATTCAGCAATCAGGAGATGAATTTGTAAATGTAGATTAGCCCTGTAATCTGGACATTCACTGTAGACATTAGTCTCCTAATCTACAGAAAGTGTTTGGAGTTTCTAATCTCTTAAGAAGATACTTTAGCCCTTAATTGTGTGTTTAAAAATAACAGTAAGGAGTATCTTAACTCCTTTATGCAAATTGGAGAATAGTTTTTGTAATTTTTGCATTAGAAATTAATGCATGCTGTTTCTGTGAACAAGTGGATTGGGTAATATGAGACCCAGTTGATATAGTATACCCAACTTTTTTGATGGTATGCATTCCAAAATATTAATATAAATGCAGATGTTAGAAGGTTGATTTTTAAAAACTAGTTAAGGTGTGAAATTGTATTTAAACAAGTGGGATTTAGAATGCTGTAGTAAAAAATTGTTGGATTTCCCCCCTAATGATTAAATATACTTTAATGTAACATTTGCATCTGGCTATCAAAATTATAAATGAGGATTTATCATTTACGTGCTTGACATAATCGACTTCTTTTAAGAAATTTTTATGCTTCAAAGATACATATCTTCAATTTACCGGCTACTTTCTCATTCTTAGTTTGAGTGGCTCAATACAAACGTAGAATTTTCAAATTGGCTGTTATTTCTGAATGTAATTAACCTTTACAATTTAAATTCAAGGATGTTCTGAAGTTTATAAATAAAAAACTTTTATGACTTGATTGTTTTCATAACATTTAGGTGGCATGTTCTCTACAACCAGATGAAGTTTTGATTTGTACATTGTACAGGCTAGATCTGTGTTTTGAAAAATAATCCTTTGCTTTTTGAAATTAAGCTATTTATTTGATAATGAATATTTCCCAAACAATTTATACCCAAATGTGTACTATATAATAATCATAATCATTTTAATTTAGATGATGAATATAGTTTGCTTAACTTTAATGGTTTCTGAGTTGACTTACGAATGTTAATGACTTTATTGCTACCTTATTTATGTGGAAGGTTTTATTTCAGAGTACTCTCAGATTTTATTAATTTAAATGTAAAAATTGTTTTAAGGACTTTAACAGGTTAAAAGTTGATGTAATCTATAAGAAAAGCACAAGTGGGCTAGTAAAGATAAGAGTCTTTGCCTTTTAATATAAAAAGATCAGAAGTCAATGTACATGATACCTATAATTTTATATTAAATGAAAATCTATAATATTGCAAACTCTTAAAGATAGATAGGAATAGGAGCACAACTACCAACTTCTGTAGTCTGCTTAAGCAAAACTTGGCTCCTCCCACCCTTTTCAAAGGAAGGCAGAGTCCTACTTTCTCAGTTTTGGGGAAGGAGATGTTATGGTAGATTACATCGGTGTCAGTAATTTTTGAAGCGGTGCAAAGTGAGATCCAAGTCCTCTTTTGTTTTGGTGGAGTGAGGCACATACTCTTACTCATAGGTAGCTTTTTAATCCCATTGTTGGACCAGTGTGAAGGATTTCCCTCAGACATTTCTTTTGCCAATGGAAGTCAATTCTACCTTTCTCTTAGGAGTTAAATTAATTTAGTTCATTTGTTTGATTTAGTACTTGTTTTTATTAACAAGCTGTATACCCTATTACGGTCAGATTAAATTTGGAAGCTTGAAGGTAAATAATGCTGTTTCTTGTAAATTGCTTCTTTTGTTAACTTGGTGGTAGTATATTTTAGCATCGTAATTCTTAGAGGTAATTTTGAAGCAGATCTTTGCTGTATTTCTTGATTATGATTAGTCAAAATGACTGAAGGGATTTGGATTTGGTAGTATAATCAGGAACTTGCCTTATAATTTGAAAATTTGAAATCTTAGTCATGGAATAGCATTTGAGTAGGTAACTTAAATCCTAAACTATCCTGCTTTCTTAAAAGCCTTAAATTACTACACTTTTTTGTTTTTGGTAAGATTTTAATTATTTGAGAGAGAGAGAGAACTAGCACAGGCAGGGGGAAGGGGAGAGGGAGAAGCAGGGTTCCTGCTGAGCAGGGAGTGTGACGCAGCCTCATCTCAAGACACCCCCCCATCATGACCTGAATGGAAGGCAGATGCTTAAATGACTAAGCCACCTAGGTACCCCAAATTATTTCACTTCAATATTGAACTTAGAGGTTTTTGATACCTCTACATGTTATGATTATTATAATCATACTTAAGAGCAGAGTGACTGAAAAAAATACACTTTTATTCAGAGGGCATTTGAAACAAACCTTATTTTCCATGTATAGTTTATGGGGCATTTCTGTCTAACTAGTGAATAGCATGGATATGAGACTTTTGTTACCAGTTATGTATTTTCAAAAAGTGTTAGCGTTGCTTGAGTAGGTCTCTACAGTTGGTAATAAAAGTAGTTTGAAATTTTGTCTAAGATTTCCTTTCTATTTATCTTAAAATAGTTAAAGTACATGATCATGTGAAATAATATGATGGCTATTAATGAGTGAGAAACATCATGGCAAGTGGGTAATGGAAGTTTTCTTTTAGAAGTCTTGAAAGTGGGGCGCACCTGGGTGGCTCAGTTAAGTGGCTGCCTTCAGCTCAGGTCATGATCCTGGGGTCCTGCGATTGAGCCCCATGTGGGGTTCCCTGCTTGTCGGGGAGCCTGCTTCTCCCTTTCCTCCCCGCTTGTGCTAGCTCTCTCACCATCTCTTAAATCAGTGAATTAAAAAAAAAAAAAAAAAAAAAACAAACCAACTCTTGAAAGTGGATTAGATGAACAACCAGAATAGATAATTTAACAACCAGAATTTAGATAATCCTATACTGTTAAGTGATTGTTGGAGGGGCGCCTGGGTGGCTCAGTAGGTTAAGTGGCTGCCTTCAGCTCAGGTTGTGATCCCATGGTCCTGGGATCCAGCCCCACATCAGGCTCTGCTCAGTGGGGAGCGTGCTTCTCCCTCTGCAGCTCCACCTTGCTTGTGTCTGTCAGATAAATAAAATCGTAAAAAAAAAAAAAAAAAAAAAAAAAGTTATGTTGGGCTCTGTTAAACAGCTAGTACTATACCCTGATGGTCCATTGAATTTAGAAAGACCAGATTTTATCTACTCTGTTGGAGTTCTTGGTGAATGAAACTTAGGCATGGTTTTTATAGTAACTTACTCTATAGGTGAGCCTCCTATATAGTCAGATTTAAAATCCTCCGGGTTAGAACTTACCTTCTGCTTGGACTATTTTGTTCGTAAATATGTCTTGGTCTTCTGCTTGATGATTCTTGTTTTGAAATTCTGGAATAAATCATGGCATTTTAGTAGTCTATTTTTATCTTCTTTGCATAAAATTATATTCTTTTTGTTTCCTGCAGAAATGTGACTCCAGAGACTGAATTCTCTAAAGGGCCTGTACAACGTAGTAGATGTTGGTGGAAGCATTTAGTAAGTTTTATTTAATTTTCATGTTTAATCTGTTTTTAAATTAAAAGTGACTTTGGGAATTTGAATAATTGAGTCAGAGTTCTAGAAACATAAAGGTATTTAGTGAAGCTCAAAGCAGTACAAAAATAAAAAATGTGGTTAGATGTGTGTGAAGCTGATTAAAGTTTTGCTTGCTTATTTCAACCTGTCATTTTCTTTCTTAAACTCTGACAGAATGCAAAGTAACTCACATATGAACATACTTCCAACATTTTACCCTAGAATTAGGTGGTGGTAAAGTTGTCCCCCCTATGTTTGTAAATAAAGTTTTATTGGAACACAGCTAGGCTCCTTCATTTACACATTGTTTGTGTTTCCTTTCCCACTGTAGCTGCAGAGTTGAGAGTAGTTGTAGCTAATGGTCACAAACCCTAAAGTAATTATTACCTTGTTCTGTAAAGAAAGCTTACCTGTCCTTGTCCTAGATCCATCTCTTGTGTCAGCTTAATCCTTCCTATGTAGAACTCAGAAGCCCTTGGGTTTTTCTTTGGTAATAGAACATACTTTTAATGGATTTCAATGTAACAGTTTTAAGATATAAAGTAATTCTGAACTTTCCTTTAAAAAAGTTGTGTTGTGCCTTAAAAAAGGCACAACAAAAAGTTATTTTCACAATGAGGTTATGTTTTGATTTTGGAAGACTTGATTACTACTACTGTGTAATATTCTAACGCCCAACATGAGAAAAAGTGAGAAGAGAGTGTAGAAATGAATTTGGATGAATTCTCCAAAGGATTGATTGATTGATTGATTTAAAAAGAGATTTTATTTAATTATGTTAGAGAGAGAGAGATCACAAGTAGGCAGAGAAGTAGGCAGAGAGAGGAGGGGAAGCAGGCTCCCGGCTGAGCAGGGAGCCCGATGTGGGGCTCGATCCCAGGACCCTGAGATCCAAAGGCAGAGGCTTAACCCACTGAGCCACCCAGGCGCACCCCAGGATTTATTTATTATTGACAGGACTTTATAGGTATGATTATTACATCCTCTTTCATAAACATTTTTGAATCACATTTGGGGATGTAGATTTTAGAAGATAACTTTGTTCCTAATTAGTACTTAACTTCATTGTATAAGGGCTACTAGGTCCCGCAGAAGGTGAAGTTCTGGGCTTTTTTGGTTAACTTTTATGGGGATAGTGAGGCCAGAGTTGAAAACTTCCTGGTGTACAATTATTGATCTCATGTCTCATATTTTAAAGAGATTAATTGCCTGGCACATAGTGGATGCTCAATAACTACGTTATTTTTGGTATATCATTTCTGTTGAACATTATTTGTCAACTATTGGTTTAGGTCTAATTGGAAAACAAAAGTTAAATTCATTATTAAAATAGAAATTTTTATTTTATTTTAGTTTTTTAAAGATTTTATTTTATTTATTTGATAGATCACAAGTAGGCAGAGAGGCAGGCGGAGAGAGAGAGAGAGAGGAGGAAGCAGGCTACCCGCTGAGCAGAGAGCCCGATGCGGGACTCGATCCCAGGACCCCAGGATCATGACCTGAGCTGAAGGCAGAGGCTTAACTCACTGAGCCACTCAGGCGCCCCAGAATAATCTATTTTAATCTAAATAATTTTAATGTGTCTGAAAATGAAAACCTTGACTCAGTAAAAGGGACAAGGAACTACAACTTTCAGTCTCTTAACATGTACATGTCAGATTTTAAACTAATAATAGGGACAACGGGAAAGATTTGATTTGATTGTAAAACCTTAGATGATTCTTTTTCTTAGTTACCATAATTGATCTTACTCTCTTGGTGATCAACATTTGGCTGGTCTTTTTAATATAATTTTGTGGTTAGTTTTTATGCCTACTGTATTTAGCACCCAGACTTACATTGTAATTCTGTTGAGGATTCAAGCTACTTTTTGTGATAGGACAACCTATGTGAGTTCAGTGTTAAATATTTTCAAGTTTAAAGACCAGCACAAAGAAGACTGTTGTCAAGTCATAAGCACCAAGAATCTTAATTACATGATGGGAAGGGTCAGTTTCTGCTTATCATTCTTTTACATGCTTTTGTCCCTTTGGTTTTGCAATAACTATTTGAGTTTCAAAGTGACATACATTAACATTAATTTATTGTGGCCATCTGCTTTTAAAATTAAGAATCATTAATCATTTCTTTTTCCTTGTGCCCCTCCCTATCCCCCACATTTTTTGGTGGTATTAAAAATGGGAGTTGCTGGGAAGTAGAGGTAAGGAGATGGCTTATGTTTATTTTAGCAGAGCCCCTTGTAAACCCAATTCAGTAATGAATCTCATTTCAACTTATGTCACTTGCTTGCATTTCAGCTGACTTACTTTATTTTATAATATCTTTGATTTTGGAACAGATGTACTGAATTAGAATTTAAAGAGAAGACTGTGTCCAATTTTATATTCTTAAATTTCTGGATGTACAGTATTTAGGGATTTTAAGAGATAGCTGTTAGTACTTCTTATCATAGAAACCTTTACTTTTGCTTTTGGGAATTTTCTTAGAACAATTTTGCTTAAAAAGAAGATCTCAACTGTGAACAGCAGGATGGAAAAATTCTACCTGTTCATAGAATAAGCTTGAAGCCTGTATGTAAAATATACAAAAGGTCTAGGTCTGTTTGATGATGGAATTGTAGATCAAACCATCATCATTTCAGTATGTCTGCAGTAATTCACAAGTTACTGGAGAGATGTGTAGTAAGGCTTTGATATCTGAACCATACTCAGTTTTCTGTACCAATGTTACTTTAATGCATGATTAAATTCTCTTTAAAGCAGAAAGTGTCTTTAAATAATTGACCCCATTTATCCAATGGATTTTTCAGAGGTCTTGTTATTAGAATATAAATTATTTCGATTAGTAAGTTTAGTTTTTAGATCTCCATGTACTTTGGTTATTGTTATATGGGAATAGTAGCTGAATAACATTTATTGAGGTCTTTCTATATGCCAGGTAATGTAAAGCTGTAAATGTTGTACTAATTTAATTCTCACTACTGCCACATGAGGTAGGTACTACTATTTCTGTTTTACAGATGAAGAACTGTGGATTTTGTTACTAAGAAAAGATCCAGGCTCACAGAATTCATGCCTACTTTCTTTTTTATTTTGTAACATAAATTTGCTTATTTGCAAATTTAGTCTTTTCAAGAATTTGGAATTCCATGAAAGTAAATGGCTTACTCACAAATCCCTCATTGGTTTTTTAAGGTATTTTGATGCTTGACTGAGCACTTTTGCATATTAATAAAATTCTCACTTTTTGCTTTTCATTGGCTTTATAGGAGTGCAAGACTGATTATGACTTTTTAATGTCACAAGAGTTGTTTGCTCTTGTAGCATTTGTCTTTTCTTAGTCGTCTTAAACATGTAACATGATAGAATATCAATATGCTAGTATTTTCTAACCTCTTGTCACACAAACTATTGCATTTTATTGAACAATTTTAGAATGATTTTAATGTCATTAGGTTTTCTTTTGAAAAAATTTTTTTTAAATAATGATTTTAAAAGGAAATTTCAGTGTCCTGGATTTTACCTCTTGTCCTGTGGCAAAATAATACAAAGCATTGAGTTTATCATTTAATGTACTAAACTGAATAAATTTCACTTAGAGCCATTGAAATAATTAAAACTTGTTATCAGTACATTAATGTCATTTTTGATCCCAATCATGTTTACATCTCCAACTTTATTTAGAGCTTGATCTTGCAATGTAATAATAGAGATTGGGGAGAAGTTATAATAAACAGTACAGGAGAAATGATGGTACTTTTATTTTTAATACTTCTGTATAGTAATATATGTCCGTTTTAGGGAATGAGTAGTTCAAATGGAAGATACTTCATTGATATGAAGAATGGATGAGTTGTGTAGTTCTTACTTTTGGTGGAGAGAAATCAGTAAAGTATGTTAAGGAGAAACATCTTGCATTTGACGTGACACTCAGTTTTAGTCGTTTTTTTAATACGAGTGGTAGTTATCAAGTAGTTGACTACTTGCTAGTAGTTATCAAGTAGTTTGTTATCAAGTAGTTTACTTAAGTAGATATTTATTTTGTGTATGTAGACAACAGATCCTAATTATAGTTTAGGAGATAAGATTTAAGTACCTGAAGAGCAAAAATGCCTTATATTTAATAATAGAGTCACATAGACTTTATGTGTATAAATTTAGAGAGCTGCAAAATTGGTGAAGACCAGAGTTAAAACTTGTCTTTGCAATTACGTTTGCTCATGATGGATCAGATCATTTCTTTAATAGTAGAATATCCTGGCTTCCCACTTAATCCCTTTAGGTCAAATTATTTAAGTAATGGATTTGTTTTTCTATGAGGAACATTTGATAACCTCGGCAACAGAAGTATTTTACTTGCACTTAATTTGAAATCTGATAGCAATTTATGGCAAATACCAAATAGGCCACATAGATATTTTACATTTTTACCATTTTTTTCCTCTAGTTGGCTACATATTTTTCCTGTATTCTCAAATAAGTTGCTGAAGATGGTGGCATCTCTATTGGCCATTTGTGTTACCTAAGCAGAATTAATTAACATCTGTTGAACTGGAAAACTATGGGGTTATCCATTACTTTGGGTTTTTTTTTTTCTCCTTAATCTCAAAATTCTTTTCCATAATTAGTTTTATTTGAAGAAGTTTGGAAAGTTTTCTGCATTGAGATTTAGAATACATAGTGTTGCTATAATTTAGCTTTCTAGGATTTTGAATTTGAATTTTTGTTTTTACTTCTCAATGTTGACAGTATAACAACATTAAGTATGTAAAATTTGACTATTCATTGCCACTTTTTTATAGTTACATATGTATCTGTGACAGTACAAGAACTTTGTTACTCGCTTGCAGTCTTGCCACAATTCTCTCCTTGAGAAGTGTGTGTAGTACATAGAAACTTTAATATAGTTTCATAGTTTAAAGCTGTTACAAAATTAAAACTTTGTGTATGGTAAGAGTATCTTCAAGGTGGGTGGATGTTCTCTGTTTGAAGGAATAAGATTATCGGTATTCCAACAGCATTTTTTTCTTTTTAATGTTTTTATCAAGCACCCAGTCAGCTTGAAGAGTCTCAAATGGACCCTACCACTGAGAAAACAAGATGGCAGTCCACTATGGGGATTTGAGGAAAATGGATTAATACAAGAGTGCTGTGATAATATACAACCAAGACAGGGTTCTTTTAACATGGATTTCATGAAATGAATGAAGACATAGGTTTCTTACCCAGCACAAATGGACAGTGGATTTGACTTTCTAAAGACTTTTTTGTATCCATAAAACAAGTACATTTTTGACATTTGGAGAAGAAAGATGGCACAGTAACACAGATGTTAGTTTGTATGCCTGGAAATTTTTGCAGTTGAATTTGTATGAGTATGATCTTGTGGAATGTTAACTTTAATAAAATTTCTAACACTTTAAAATTTCTCAGTTTGGGCTTTTTTTTTTTTTTTTTCCCAAGCCGAAGTTTCATTAAATGTTCAATTACTGCCTTAACACTTTGACCTTTACAGTTCCCCCGCAGTAGGTATGCTGAATAAAGCTGGTAAAATGGAAATGGTATGCTGAAAGAGGGTTCACTTGGTTGATTAAGATTTCTCTTTTTTCACAAAGTTGTGGAAATTTGTGCATTAAGAGATGGTTATTTGGTTGAAATGCTATTTTGTGCTTTCTTGAAACATCTTGGAAAATAACTTACCAAGGGGTAATAATAGGAACTTTAATTTGCCATGAGATTGTAATAAGCTTATAAAACAAAATGCCTTTTGCCTCAAAATTCAGAATGAGTGATAAAATATTTTTATGAGTTATTTTGTGTTGATGGAAAAGGTCTCTCTTACCTATGCTTTTTAAATTAATGTTTTACAGTAGAATATTCATCTGAACCTTTAAACTGGTGCCACTTGTTGTTTTAGTGGTTAATATCAGGAAAAGAGGTATTGGGTTTATATGGAACTGTCCTTAGGGTATTCATAAAAGGACTTAAGATTTTGGTGGCAATGACGTCTATAATACATTTTATGTAAATATGAAGGTAGGGCTTTATCTTCTGTTTTTCTTACTCTGTTTAGGAATTTAAATAAATCATGCCGTGTCATAGATTGTTTGAATTCTAGGTGAATGCTGCTGTTCCATTTATTGATAATTGACTAATACCAGTTTTAGTAACAATGATAAAAGTGAGGTAGGCTTCATTTTGATAGATCAAATGACTTGTTCATTGTATTTTCCCATTATACAGATAACAAGGAAGAGTTCAGGTTGAATTTTTTTCTTTTCGTGAGAAATAATCATTTTGTGTGACTAATGCCAAATACCATAAATGTATACATGTCTGATCAATGCATGTGCAATATTTATTCTCATTGACTGATTCGAGGTGGTTGGTCTGTATAAATCAAAAGTGGACTTTTGGATTTTGATTCTGGTAGAAAATTTAATGTTTTGTAGAAGGTATAGAATTGAAACTAGGTTTTGATTATGGATTTTACTACCTAGATGCAACATTGTTGGTCTTGTTAGGTATAAACCTAAAATGGGTTTCTTCAATGAGGCGAGGACATTGTTCTGGTGTACTAAAATGTAAGTGAGGAAAGTTGATTTTTTTTGGATGCGTGAGTGTTTTCTTGGGGTGCTTGTTTGAAAGAAATGTGTTAAATTGTTTGTTTTTGGCATTAGTAGTTATATTGTTTCCATAGATCTCATGGTTTTGGTATTTAGGAGAATTTGCCCTGTGACATTACTTTGATAACTTGCCATCAGATAGGACCAGTTGTTACTAACTTGCCATTGTTGGAATGGGTGTATATGCTTAGAATTTGATTTGAAATAAAAGGGAATGGTTGGGATATATGTGTGTTGTATTGGTTTGAAGGTGGAGTTTCTTGGGTTTGTTAAAGGGTGTACATAGTAGTTCCATGCTCTTGAATTTAAGAACTTTGTTTTGCCTGACTCTGTGAAGTAAATACATTGTGGTTATGAGGGTTTTTTGGTGAAGTTTGCAAGGTTATATATAATGGGTTAAAGAATTTTATTAAAGTTTAAAGAAAGATTGAGGTTCTTGGGTAAAAGCTAGTTGCATTAATTTTTGCTCTAATGCAACTGAACACTAGGGAGGCGCTGTTGAGTTATACCCCTTTTTCCAGTTGGGATGGAAAATTCCCCCATAAACTTTGTCATTAGGTAATTTTTAGGCTTCATAAAGAAGGCAAGACTTGAGTTTAATTTATGAAATTGAGGTTTTGCATTTATTTAGAAACCATTTTACCCATGGGGGGTTAATTTTTAAAAAGATTAATACTTAAGCTTAGCTTTATATTCTCTAAGAATTATCCCTCTTTCAAAATGGCTTGATAAAACACCACTTCCTGTCCAGAGAGGAAGTTATTTTAGCTCAAGGACTGAAATATTTAGCAGATCTTTAGACAAAAGGAACAAATTACATTTCTCTCTGGCTTAAAAAGGGTGCTTGAGCCAGAGGGGGTTAAGAAACCCTCCCTCCTCCCCTTGATGGGGTGGTCTGGAGGGGCAGGGAGGTGTGGGGGTAGGGGTCCTCAGGCTCCCTGGGATGGAAGATCTTTTTTTTTTCCTTTTTTTTTTTTTGGTGGAGATGAAGGGGTGGGTCTATGGTACATCACCTGAGTTGTGGGGTAAATGTAGAGAGTGTCAATCAAAGGCAGAGCTCTCAGAGCTGGGAAGGAGGCTCTAGATGGCGGCTGTGCCTTAGAGAGAGCGCGCTCTGCTCCCTGCCTTCGCCTCACTTTACGCAACTTTCCCTAACTTTCGGGCAGCCTCAGGGGGCCCCCGCAGCCCCCTGCCTCTCCTAGTGACTTACTGGGGTCGATTCGAACCTTTTTAAGGGAGAAAAGCAGCTTTTAGGAGCTTTCTTTTCGTGCCTTGTTGGAAAGAAGCAGCCGTACTGAGAGCCCAGGTCGTTGTTTTTTCCAGCTTAGAAGCCATGGCGCACCTCCATTTTTGTGCGCTCTCCTAATGAGGTTTTTTTCCTTCCGGACCCGTTTTAGTATTAATTGTTGCTTTATTTTTTTGGCCAGTTAACATATTGGAGGATTATTTTATTTATTTTTCGTTTTTGTAACGGAGAATTTTGTTTTTATTTTTAATTATTTGGGATCTGATATTTTTCTACTACTAGATAGGACTCTTGCTTTGGACCTACTACATGGATCAGGTAAGTCCATGATCGTTAGTGATAATTTTAAAGATTTATATGTATAAGTTTGCTTTATTTTCTGTAAATATGAGAAATTCCTGGATGACGCAATAAGATACAGAGATTGTTATTTGTATCCAGTGTGTTACTTTGAGAAACTTTCCTTATTGATAGTGATGATTCTCTCTGTTCGGTTTATCCGTTTTTGTTTTGTTTTTTTTTAAGGAAAAAATAGAAATATTTTGTTTTTTGGTGCTTACCGCTGTTGTATTATAAGAATATCGATACATCGTCAGGACTTTGTTCCTGATAATAAAAACCATCGATAGAAGCTGGGACCTTACCTTTCTTTCAACTTTTGACAGTAAATACCTGGGCACAGGACTTCAAAGCAAACACAGAGTCCCCCTCCCCCTTAATATTTAAGAATTAAAAGATGATGAGAAATAAGGACAAAAGCCAAGAGGAGGACAGTTCGCTACACAGCAATGCATCGAGGTATGAGCTATCAACTTTCTTCCTTTTTTCTTTTTTTGGGGGGGGAACCTCAGCTTACATTGTTTACCTTGACAGACAGGGAAAGCTGTCTGTTTTATTTTAAGTATTTTACTAATTTGGATTCGTTTTTTTAAAGCGTGACCTTGAGATTGCTAATATGCCACACCCTAATTTTTTGGTAGCAATTTATGAAAGTTGAGTTGTGACTTAAGGCCTCTTACAGCAGTCAAAAGGTAAGGTACCTTTATTCAAAGGGGCCTTTCCTGTAAACTACAGTTTTTCTGTTAATAAATTTCAGTTTTTAGGTTTTTGTGCTGTAGAAAAATGACCTTGTCGGTTTAGCCATTGCTGCATTGCACCATTTTACATACAAGGCAAATTTTTTCTTTGAAGAATCTAGGATACCCAAACTTGTAACTGAAGGCCATAGAGGAGCCTTGTGGTAGTAAATTATAGTAAATAGATGTTTGAGAAAGTTATATGAATGAAAAAATGTACATTTTAAAATGAAATTGCAAAAAGGACTCTTTGACTGATGCTTCTCAGTTTATATTTTTACTTGACTCTGTATTTCTTTTGATACTCTTGACATTTTAGGAAATTTTGATAAGATTTATCAAAACCTTTACTCCATGGTTCTAGTTTCTGCATTTATGAAATCAAACCTGTGATCACAGAAATCCTGGAATACTCTTAATATACTTCTCTTTTGTGTTTGTAACTGTGATTATATTTGTATATTTTGCATTTAAAATATTTTAAGGTTTGCATTTATATGCTTATATTCAGTGCTTTCTGGTTGGTAGATATGTAGTATCTTATTCTTGCATTTTAGTTGTAGCTGCTTTAAATTTATTGATTTATTTTGACAGAGTCGCCTGGAATGCTTTATCTTCTGAAGCTTACAAATAATACTGTTTGTTCAGATCACGATTTGTTTCACATTTGTTGGAGTATCTTAGTGACTTAAGTAATAAAGCTTCTTAGACATTTTGTTGTATGATCTGTATATTAATTTTCAAAAGTACATATGAATGCATTTCTTGGTGTGTGTTCTTACAAATTGTCATGTTACGAATTTTAAATCCTACAGTTTAGGATGTGATTGGTTATATGACCCCCCCTCCCCCAGTTTTGCTTTTACTTTTATAATTTTATAGAAGTAATATACCTTATTACTAGGTTAGTGAATTTGAAAGTTTTGAAGTGGTTTATTACAAATGTTGAAGTTTATGTTTCATTATACTTAATCTATTTTGACTCTTGCTTCTAAATCCACATTCTTTTGCAAATTGAGTTGTCATACAGTTTGGACTGCTGTCTTTTGACCTGAATTGCCCATGTTATTACTTAGGTTTGATTTAGAACAGAAAACTTCTCCACTAATCCTGAGCTGATTTTTCTGAAAAGTCATGGCAATTTGAAGAAATAGGAATCCTCAGGTGTATTTGACAAATTATTAAAGATTCAGTACCTAAAATTGTTACTCCCTTGAGTATGTATGATTTGCATATTCTCACGTAGGTTTTGGCTTTCTTATGCAAGGTTTGTGGTCAACGTCATTGATGAGGCTGCCTTCTAATTTCAAAAATTAAGCAGTGTTGCTATTTTTTTTTTTTTTTTAAATAATTTACTCCCTAGAAAACTTAGTTGGAAGTTGTCATGCATTTACCTATTGGCAGTGGGGTTATGGTTAACAAGGAAGCATGTACTGTACTTTTAAATGCATTTTGTCAAGTAGTTTGATTCACATACCTGATGGATGTTCAAAAATAATCTGAGAGACTTCTTGAAGATGGGAGTGTAAAATTCCTTACCCGAAATTGCATACCTTAATACATGTACATAATTATGACATCACTTCCTTTAAAAATTGTAAAGCTTAATGGGATGCTAGTGGTGTTTATTGTGGTAGATTAATGTAATTTTTAGGAAGTTAAAGTTCAGGAGGCTGTTCAGGTAATAGTACTTGGTTCCAGTCTTTCAGAATTTCTTTGTAAGGACCTATTTCTATGGCACAAAGTCTAATATTTAGGGAATACTACAAAAAATCACTTGTAGCCTGAGCAACAAGAGAGGAAGGGAGGAGTTTGCAGGTCAAGTAAATTGTTCTGAGAATTAGTTTAGGATCTGAAAGGATTGAGTGCGAGTTTAGGTAAACCTGATACTTTACTGTTTTTGGAAATAAAGCAATGACTTTAAGTTTGTTATTCCTGTATTTTGTTAATGCTTTTAAATTTGTGTGTTGTATATCGTGATTTCTGAAGATTAAAAAGTTCACTTTCAAAAATACGATTTTAAATACTTGATAAATCTGTAAAGTTTTTAAATATTTAAAAGTTTTAGTGAAGGACCTATAGAACCGTATGCTACATACTTCTTACCTAAATGGCAGTTTGGGGTAACTTCAGTAATACTAAAAAATGGAGACAGGAGAGAAGGGATGTGAATGGAACTGTGTGCACACAGAGTTCTGTGTGTTCTAGGACGCTGCGTTTGCAATTTTCTCTAAAGAACTGAGACAGTTTATTAAATTTATCTCTAAATCGTCTGCCTTTGAACCAGATTTATTTTGACAACCTGCAGTGCGGGCAAAATCTTCTGCTTTTTAATCAGCCTTTTAGCAGTTACTCTAAGATCGTGGGGCTAATTAGAGATGGCATAATGCAGTTGCTTGTGGACTGAACAGGCAGTTTTTAAGTGGCAGCCATTTTATGATGCTGATAATTCTTAGGAATCGGGATTTTTGAAAATACTGAAAACCGAATGGAAACTTGAAATATCAAAACTCCTTCCCCCCCCGCCCGCCTCCCCTTTTTTGGTTCTCTGATGCTAAAATAGAGGGCTGCTCGGTAGTTAGCGCAGGCAGCAGCTCTGTGAGCCCCTGGCATCTTGGTGCAGGTCCAGCTCAGTCACAAAATGGCTGTTCCTTTGTGCCGCAGCGCTGACAGACATACTGCATTGCACTGTGTACTCGCCAAACAGCAGGAAGTTGCCGTGCCGAGTTCAAAGGCCGGCCGGCGCCGGCGTCGGCGCCTGCTGCTGATTGGCTATGCGCACGCCTGGTAACAGCGGGTCAACAGCGGTGGCCTCCGGCAGGTCCCGCCCCTCGACGTAAGGCGCGTCGCTTCGCTCCTGGGAGGAGCGAACGCAGTGACGTTGGGCTGCGTGCGCGCAACCAGGGTACTTCCTCTTCCTCTAGCGAGCCAGCCGCCTTCGGGGGCGGGGGTAGGAAAGGGAAGGGAGCGAAGCTCTAGCTGGGACTTTCCGGTGGGCGGTCTCTTTCCTGCCGATTTCGCCGCTGGCAGTCCTCTGCGCTCTTCGCTCTAGCTGTCCGCACCCCGCAGCGTGTATTCCTTTGCCCATCCCTGCGAAGGGTGTTCCTCTCAGGAGCGGCTTCTACTTTTGGCGACAGTAAAAGGCGCTAATCGGAAACCTTCTAATCGAAAACGTGCCAGTTTTTTACATTTTTTCCCCCGCTTTCCTTTCTCATATCCTAGCGGGTCTTTTTTTTTCTTTACTTTTTCTGTTCAGTGTGCAGAGATTAGTAAACTTAATCTTGTTACCATTGACCAAAACCTTTTAACTCAGAGGAGATACTTTTGTTTAAACTGAGACGTCTTAACGGGTGTCACAGCTGTTACCTAATCATGGCTCATAAACAAAGGGAAGATTGTTTGAACTTGTCCCCGTGCATTTTTACTTGGTACCATACATTTTCTCAGTTGGCATTTGATGGAGGAAAACTCAGGTCAGTATGTGCAAAGTGATTTATTTCTAAAATTACGGGGATAAGTACAAAAGAGCGTAGGAGTTTTCACTTAACTATAAATATTGTTAAAAAGTAACAATACAGTATTAGGCACCCATTACTATGCAAACAACTGTTAGACAACAACTCCTTTTAAGTGTTAATAGCACCTGGCTAAGGAACTGTGACTTCCCAAAACTTGGTTGTTAGTGGAATAAATTACTCGGAAGAACCTTCGGAAACCTCAAATCCCCGATTCTGGCAATTTTAATTCAGTCCGGGTAAACTTGTTAAAATGCTGTGGGTTATACTCATGGTCTGTCTTATTGGGAAACCCTTGCCAGGATTTCTGGTTTAAAAAACAACAAAAAACCTAGTTTAGCAATTGATGATTTCATTATTCAGTCACAGGTAATGAATTTAAGTAAGAAGAAAAGACTATTATGTTTTCCTGCTGTACCCTGACAAAAAGTACCCCCCTCCCCCCATGCGATTGAAGTATTTTAGCAGTAACAGCAGTCAGTTTTAGGTAGTTGGCCCTTTCAGAAGTTTCTTATTGAATGGAATATGTTAACTTCAATAGGGTTGTAGATTGTAGGTAGAGAGGTTTGCCTGGGCATGTCTTAAGTTTCTGATTAAAGCTTTAAAAAAGACAAAATTCACTGTAATGGTTTTGTATGTTCACTTAATTTTGATTCTTTAGGGAAGAATTCTTTGGAGAGTTTATGGAAACTTTAGGTGAAACTGGATTTTCAGTTTGTTTTATAGACTTGTTCATCAGAGATTTGACAAGAGATTTTTAAATTATATGCTCAGGTATAAACTATATACGAAAGAACTAGCTGTAGAGGTAAATACTTGTAGAACTTGACCATTAACTGAGTTTCAAATTAAAGTGCATTTATTTATTTATTTATTATAGAGAAACCTTTTTTAAAGATTTTATTTATTTATTTGACAGAGATTACAAGTAGGCAAGAGAGGCAGGCAGGAAGGGAGAGGAGGAAGCAGGCTCCCCGCTGAGCAGAGAGCCCGATGTGGGGCCGGATCCCAGGACCCTGGGATCATGACCTGAGCCGAAAGCAGAGGCTTTAACCCACTGAGCCACCCAGGCGCCCCTAACGTGCATTTAAAGCAACAAGAACAAAGTTTCTTTCTGTGTATTGAGATTGAATTCTGGTTAGTTGTATTACATTTTTATTATTTGATAGATGCCTTTAAATTCCTAAAAACTAGGGTAAGAATTAAGTAACATTGTATTCATGTTCCAAGGTATAGATTACTCTGTTGAAGACATTTTAGCCCCAAAATAGATACCATTACTATGTGAGTTAAAGTACATATTATGATAACAGTAATTTATGAACTGTTAGCATGTCCCTTAGAGCCAGTGAACTTCTTAAAGAACCAGAGTAATTAGGCCTGTTCATTAAAACTTCAGTGCATTTTCCTTCTGTGTGTAAATTGGCATGAAATGGCCAGAAAAGTGTTGATTTAACTTTTCTTTGGCGGCTTTTAAAACCCAATTTCCAGTTGATATTTGGCACCTTGGAAATTAACATCTGTAAAGATTAAGTCCTCACAGGAACATGTATTTGATGAAGAATTTTGTGAAAATTTTAGCAAGTTACTGTTTGAGAGGTGAATTTGAAGCTTGGTTGACTTTTATCTGACAGTATCTGAAATTGACAGATTTTTGGGTTTTTTTTTGAGAGACGGAGCAGGGGGAGGGGAGAGAGAGAATCTGAAGCAGGCTCCACACTTAGCATAAAACTGAGGTCATAACCTGAGCGAAAGCAAGAGTCGGATGCTCAGCTGACTGAGCCCCCCAAGTATCTCTCACAGATGTTATAGTTTACCCCTCTCCCTTCCCTCCTACGGCAAATCCCTAACAATTGTGATATACTTCTTGAGGCCCCTGGGATTTCCAAACTTATCCTTTCTCCTATCAAATGTGGTAGTAAACTTGTTCCTGACAAAAAATTGAGTGACTGCTCTGTGTGACACCTAGTAAGTTTTATCTGTTTATGGGCCTTTTCCCCCCCCTTTTTCAAAAGGCCTTTTAGGTTCTTTCTGCAAACCTTAGAACTGGGCTTTTTTGAGGGGTGGGGGTTACATTAGGGAAGAAAGGTGTTTTGTTTTTTTTTTTTTTAATCTCCTAAGAATTATTTAGTATACAAATAAACTATGCTGGCCAGATTATGCTGCGTGCTTCTTGTTATAGCTGCGCAATTGTCTCCTGCCTTTAGCCTGCCCCAGCATTGAATTCAAATTTATACCATAGCAGAATTGCTGTTGTTTTGGAGCTTTAGTGTTTCTAATGTAACTCCGGAAGGACAAAAGTTGACTCAGTTATCAGATACCATCAAATACCTAGACTTAAGGTCTGTTGTACGTTTAATTTGTAATAGGTAACTTAGAACAGTGTTGCAACATGTTGTTTATATGTCTGCTATGACCTTTTCCCCTAAACAGTTTAAACTTTAATTGGCATGGCAAGCCTGGGGACAGAGACCTTTCTAAAAAGTTTGAATGCAGTTTATGAGGTGTGGCATGAGCCTTTGCTTTGTGAAATAGATCATGGAGAACCTAGGTCTATGGAAGCCTTTCATGGTACATCTTGGAACAGTTCCTATTTAGTATTTTATTGTTAAGATACTTGGTTAGGGTCACATTTTTTTATTAGTTCAGAGGCATCATCTGGATTATATTCCATACTGAAAAGTACTTTAAATTCTCTTTATTGGAGAGATCTTGTATTTTGGGGAAATGGTGCCTATAAGCCTTGGCTAAGGCATCATTCTAAGGATGGTCCTGATTTTATATTTTGGATTCCATCTATGAATTATTTTGTTATTTGTGATGTGTTTAACTGTTAACTTCCGTACTTGGCAGGAGCTGTGTACCTAATACACGCCAGTGCAGTGTTTACGTGGATACTGAAAAATTTTTTTTCCCAGTGTAGGCCCGTGAAGTACTCATTCTTGGACTTCCAGGTTTCTTACTTAAAAATGTGGATAATGATAATTTTCATTGGGTTAAGAAGTTAAGTAATGTAATGCCTACGAAGTGCTTTATTAGCAAAGAGCCTCTTATAGTGAAAGTGCTCTTTAAGGTGTGAGTAATATTTTACTTACGTTTTATCTTACTTTCTTCCCCCTCTTGTACTACGTCCCTTGTTAAGAGCCAGATTGTCCCTGAGTGAGTTTGGTGTCTTGGCCTCCCACAAGAGATCTTTTTTTTTTTTTTTTTAAAGATTTTATTTATTTACTTGACAGACAGAGATCACAAGTAGGCAGAGTAGCAGGCAGAGAGAGAGAGAGGAGGAAGCAGGCTCCCCTGCTGAGCAGAGAGCCCGATGCGGGGCTTGATCCCAGGACCCTGAGATCATGACCTGAGCCGAGGGCAGAGGCTTAACCCACTGAGCCACCCAGGCGCCCCCCACAAGAGATCATTTTAATAAGCCTAATTTAGACCCCTTTCCCTCCAGCTGATAGAGTTATATGTCTAAATCATTCTAAAATGATTTTAGAAGGCAAGTCCCCTTTTAGTTAGTTGAAACCTTGGGTGTGTTTTCAGTTAATCCTCTCCTAGAATTTCCTTCTGAAAAAGCCAGCCTTTCAAAGGGAGTGTGTGATTCTTTCTGGACCAGAACAGCTTCTTGTGTGAGTCACAGCCCCACTCTTGGCAGTCACTCTTGAATAAGGTACCTTTTACCCACCTTCTGGAGCAAGTGATTATTGTCCTGGTTTACCCGCTGCCTCGTTTCCCCTCTCAAGCTGTGCAAGAGTGAATAATGAAGGCAGGGAGCAGTGCTGCTTGGGTGTAGAAGTTACCGCGGTAATACTTACCGCCAATGTCCAGTTGTTTGTGGCTGGTTCTTAGTAATGCACCCTCACTAGGGCACCATATATTTGACTTAGCATATAGTCATAGCAGATCATGGAGGGGTCTTACAGCAGACCCTGAAGGGCATCTTAAAAATACCCCAGCCCAGAGGTGTCTGGGTGGCTCAGCCGTTTAAGCATCTGCCTTTGGCCAGGGTCTCGATCTTAGGGTCGAGGGATTTGGCCATACATGGGACTCTGCTCAATGGGGAGTCTGCTTCTTCCTCTCCTCTGTGCCCTCTCTCCTTTTTTCTTTCTCTCTCTCTCTTGCACGCCTGCACTCTTACTCTCAAATAAATAAATAAAATCTTCGAAGAATACTCCAGTCCAGCCTGGCTCCTTAGGATTGAGTTAATTTTCCAAAGCTCTCCATGCATTTTATTTTATTTTATTTTATTTTTTTAAAGATTTTATTTATTTATTTGTCAGAGAGAGAGGGGGAGAGAGCAAGCACAGGCAGACAGAGTGGCAGGCAGAGGCAGAGGGAGAAGCAGGCTCCCCACCGAGCAAGGAGCCCGATGTGGGACTCGATCCCAGGACGCTAGGATCATGACCTGAGCCGAAGGCAGCTGCTTAACCAACTGAGCCACCCAGGCATCCCGCTCTCCATGCATTTTAAATGTGCACGTGTTTCCGCATGTTTGCATGTGTTTTGAATCTTTTGACAGAGAGCACTCTTGTTGGATTCTTTTTCTAATTCTTGATGTTGCTGTTGTGTGTCTCTGTGCCCCTTTAGGGCAGTTCTATCAGCAGCTTGCCTTTGGAGGTCTGGAAGCAAAAGTGTGTAGGGTGCTGTTACGGGATGTTGTGTGCTTGATGGAAGAGGAACAGTTGCTGCATTAAATGTAATGCCGGACTCAGCAGTAGTGTGTGCTGATGGACTTTTTCGACCCCAAGATTTGTGCATCTTTGTCCTAAATGCTTTAAATTTAGTGCTGTCACTTGCTATAATTCTCCACTTGATGCTCCTTTTACCAGCTGATAGAGGTGACTGTCTAAAGCAGTGGATGTGGGCTCTGCTGTAGAACAGTTACTTAGAGGGGTGCTTATTACTCGTTGGTGGGCTGTGAATTGTCACCAGTATTAAAAAAGAAAAATAGAATTTGATAATAAACCTCAGGAATGGTATTTGTATGGCTTACGTCTAAGTTCAGTACCCATAAGGCTGGTGATTTTTAATTTTGGATTTTATTATAAAGGAAAACAGCATGTGGTAAGAATTTTATGGGAAAATACTGGAGTAGATTTATGCTTTTTTGTCTACTTATTTGACAGGCACTAAACATTAAGGTGTTTTTGTTTGTTTGTTTTTGTTTTTTTAAATGCATATTTTGTTAAATGTGATGGTTAGTGTAGCAGAAATGCTAGTGACCTCCTCCTGGTTAGCAAGCTCCCCAGATTAGCTGCCATGGAGCTCTTCCTTTGAAAGTCTGTGGGTGGTCCTGCGTCCTGCTTAGCTTTCATACCCATCCCATTGTGTTCCTTCACTTGAGTTATATACATAACAAGGATGTGCAGATTCTTCTCAAATTTGTTTATACTGGTTTGGCTGGTAATTTTGCATTTCAGTAACGTACCAAACCAGTGGATGAGAGGATCGTGAGATATTTCAGTGAAAACTTAGTTGTTTTCTTTGGAAAGACACTATATATAAGGCCTACTGTGGGCCTGGAATTTGTTAGAACGAGTCCTTTATATGTGTTAATGTGGGTGATCCTCACAAGCCTGTGAGGTAGGTGTGATTACTATCCTTATTTTGTCAGTAGAAAACTGAGGATTGTGGGGAGGGAGTAGATGGTAGAATTGGATTTAAACACTGGTAGTTTGGTTCCAGGGTCACTTAAGCATCTTGTCAAAACTTGCCATCAAATTAGATGGCTAAAAGGAAACTGTACAGTAGGGTAAAATGGTAAAAATCTAGAATAATCCTGTAGGCGGTTTCTTTAAAAAAAAAACAAACCACAACAAAACTTCTTGTAAAACACCCTGAAAACTTAAAAATCTCAATGTATTGTAGGGTTGATTGATGCCGGAAACTCAGTGCTGCTCTGTAAGTCATTGTTTTGCATAAAGAATTTCTAGTTAATATGTGGCTGCTGAAGTGATTCCCATGAGGGTGCTTGGGGACTTACGAGGAAAGAAGGGTAGATGGGAGGCGGATGTACTGGAAATCTCAGAAGAACCGTGTCATTTTGCTGTCTGACTCCCATTGCCCCCACACACTAAGGATTTGGCAATGGATTATGAAGACTGGGCTTCTAATTTGTTGTTTTGTTCTAAACGAAGTTCCCATACTTAGTTCCCAAATAGCTCGTGTGTGAGAATCACTTGAGATTTTTTTTTTTTAAGGCCCTATACCTGCTTGGATTTTAGGGGTTGTGCAGTGTGGCAGGGGAGATCATTGGCATTGTCCAAGTGTTCCAGGTGGATCTGCTGTGTAGCCAGGATTGGGAACAGTTCTGTAGACATGCCCTGAAAGGAAACACTCCTGATTATGGTGGGTGTTGAAAATCTTGAGTGTCTTCAGTTCCCGTAGAAGTTATTTGACATTCAAATAGAACCAGTGTATGGCCGGTTAAGTTGTGACTTTGAGGGAGGCGAGTGATGGGTCAAATTCTCCATTTCCCTTGCTTGATTTATCAGAAGAAATTTCCCTTTGAGTTTAGCTTTATAGAAGCATATAAGTCTCCAGATTTACTTGCTAAGAGTCACTTTGAGTGCTTGTTAAACGTAAACGTATTCCCAGACTTTTCAGCTGGAAATTTGCCATTCAGGGTGGGAGGTTCCCGGGAACCTGTATGTTGAACAACCATCATGGTTGCTTTTGTGAGGAGGCTGGTTTGGGAAATAAGGGCTAATTGGGAAAGGAATTTGGGTCTCTGATCTGCCCCCCTAACCCCAAGATTTTATTTATTGACAGAGAGGGGGAGAGAGAAATCAACACAAGCAGGGGGAACAGCAGAGGGGAAGGGAGAAGCAGCCCGATGTGAGGCTTGATCCGAGGAACCTGGGATCATGACCTGAAGCTGAAGACAGACGTTTAACTGACTGAGCCACCCAGGCGCCCTCTGTTCTGCTTTTTAGCTGTAAGACCTTGGGCAGGAACCTCTGAGCTTGTTTCTTTTTTAAAAAAGGAGGAAGGGTAGAGTATGTGTCTCTTGGGGAAGTTAGAATTGAATAAAATAATGCTTCTGAAAGTAGTGGTTTCCCGTTGGGGACATCCCCCTCCCTGACTCCTGGCGGTGTCTGGAGATATTTCTGGTTGGGTCTGGGATGCACCTGGCGTCTGCTCGGTGGAGCCTAGGGATGCTCCTAAGCACCCTGTAACACCTAAGGACAGCCTCTGGAGAGTGAATTATCTGGCCCCAAATGTCAGTAATGCCACACTTTAGAAACTGGTCTAAAATATTTAGCATAGCCCTTGGCACAGTGAATATTGGTTGTTATTAAGAAAGTTGGGAGTTGGGGTGCATGGGTTGCTCAGTTGGTTAAGTGTCTGCCTTTTGTCGCAGGGTCCTGGGATCAAGTCCTGCATCTCACTCACTGCTCAGCGGGGGAGGCTGCTTCTCCCTTTCCGTCTGCCATCCTCTCTGCCTACTTGTGCTCTCTTTCTGTCAAGTTAAATAAAATCTTAAAAAAAAAAAAAGTTGGGACTCCTCACCATTCTTACTGCTTTTCTGTGGCTTGATCCTGGGACCACACTTAAGTTCTTTGACACTGGACAGAAGTCATTTACTACTGAGGTTAGCATTTAGGCTTCTTAAACCTCCTTTGAATGTTGGAATTGCTGCCTTAATGGAAGTCTAAAGATCATAGCCTGAAAGTAAGGAAAGAGTAGTTAAGACCCAGAGTGCCGAAAGGAGTTTGTGGCCAAACTAGTCCATCTGCCCTGAGGGCTCTGAAATGGTTGTAAATAAACCACATGAGATGGTGGGATATAGGAGGAGCTTTCCCCCTACCTGCTTTCAGTACTTGACGGCTTAGAAAGTCTTAATGTTTTTACCCCTGTAGAAAACATGTCCTGTTCTTGTATGATCCTTAGTGCATTGGCAGATCCACATTGGGTAGCTATTTGTGAAATGGTTATCTGGTTTGTACCTCACCCAGGCTTCGTGCTCTAAATCACTTTTTCCTAGTGGTTTGTGTCTGTGGGTGTCATTTGTTTGATGCTTCCTGGGCTCTTTAGGACTACTCAGCATTAACTGGTTATGGGGGAGCAGAGGTAGCATGATCAAGAAAAGAGGACTTCCGGCTCCATTTGAAAACGTTAGGAGCATGCTTATTACAGTGGATGGTTTTCCCTTGTTTGCACTGAATTTCTGAATATGGGAGGTGCTGATGAGACTTTGCTTTTTACCATTCGAAACTGTAAGGAGCATTTTTGGGTGCATTTTTTTTTTTTTAAATAGATACACCTTTTTTCTGAAAAGAGCGATGGTGTTAACAGTGTTTGAAGTAACTTCCAGAAAAACTGTCAGACCCCAGGAAGGTCTGCTGCTGTATACTGATCAATTCTGAAATGTTAGAAATAGTTCTTTTTGAGAAATCCAGAAAAACTTAGAAAAATGCAAAGAATACAATTAAAAGCTCCATACAAATTAGATGTCGCTAAAATTCTATTTGCCCCTTCTCTTTAGTCACTTTCATGAACTCGGCATATAAAAACTGTTGGCATTTTAAAAATTACATGGTTTGCGTAATGTTTTGTGTTTTAAAAATCTAATAGTTTTGAAATTTCCGTGTTATAGATCTAATCCATTTCTAGTCTAATTTGTAGTTGATTGCATAGTATAAATCCACATTTTTTTCCTTTATTTTTTTGGTCTTTATGAGCAGAGCCAGGAACATTTTTATACTTTCCCCTCCTGCACAAATTTAATAATTAGTCAGGTTATATACCCACAGAATGAATTGCACGATTCATATGGCTGTTTTGAGGTTTACTTGGAAATGGCAAGTTACTTTGCAAAGCCTCTGCCGATTCCTTTTCGGGTAACGGTATATGAGTACCCTCTTGCCTGTTTTCTCTGCATCACTTAGTAGTAGCATACATTTTAATTTCTACAAAGCAGATGAATGTGAAATAATCTGTTGTAATAATACACTTATCAAATCACCCCTGAGCTTTAATTTCCTTTTCAGAAGTTTTTCTGTAGTTGGTGTCTCTGACCTTCTCTCAGTTTTCTGTGGGTTTTTCTTTTGTCTGTAATTCTCCTCATATTATATTGAAATTTCTTTTCTCAATCTGTTACTTGTCTTTTAACCTTGTTTATAATGTGTGGAGTATTCTTCAGAATGGTAGGACTTGAACCAGAGGTGGAGGTCTTAACAAAGGTCTTAAATGTCGGTCCATTTATTTAAGGAACTGGATCCAGTATTCTTTATCAATAAGAAACTCATGGTTTAATGATCTTTGCCTTTCCTGTCTCCCAAAACACACAGAAGTTGCTCTGCGTCATTTGTGGGTTCAGTGATCTGTTTAACTGAAGAATGTACGCAGGGTGGGCACAGTAGTGTGAATTCCATACTCTGGGGCTGTGGGATAAAATCATGTGTATAGACACTTGAGCTAAGCCTCTTCTATAAAGGAGGATAATTTGTCCTAGAGGGCTTTTGTAAAGATTGAGAGGAAAATTTTTGCATATGCTTGACACCTAAGTGCTCCATAAATACTACCTATTAAATCATCGATAGAATTTAGTCTGGAAATAAGTTTTAAGGAATTTCAGTGTAGGTGGCTTGGTGGTTTTTACCAGATTTTGCTTTCACGGACCAAAAAACCCATGCTGGGGCGCCTGGGTGGCTCAGTGGGTTGAGGCCTCTGCCTTCGGCTCAGGTCATGATCCCAAGGGTCCTGGGATCGAGCCCCGCATCGGGCTCTCTGCTCAGTGGGGAGCCTGCTTCCCCCTCTCTCTCTGCCTGCCTCTCTGCCTGCTTGTGATCTCTGTCAAATAAATAAATAAAATCTTAAAAAAAAAAAACCAAAAACAACCATCCTCTGCCAAGCAGTTCAGCCATTTTGTAAGTATCACAAAAATAAACACTTACCCCAGTGCTGAAATGGCCGCTCTTGGGCAGAGGCCCCACAGGCTTGCTTTTCTTTAAACTGAAGTGTTGCTGTGCTGACCTCTTGTGGCCATTGGGGGAAACAGCTATAAAAAAATTGAAATGGAAACAATAGCTCTTACAGTGCCACTTCACTTGCTTTCAAAGCACAGTTGTAAAATACACTTCCTGCCATTTTTGCCAACTTCAGAAAGGGTTTTGAAGAGATACCAAATTCTTTTCTATCCACAAGTGAAAAGAGGTGTTAAACTTTTTTTTTTTTCATAAGCATTTAATTTCTGTTGGAATCTAAAATTCCAGTTTGGGGGCGCCTGGGTGGCTCAGTCAGTTAAGCATCTGCCTTCGGCTCAGGTCATGATCTGGAGTCTCCGGATGGAGCCCTCATCAGGTTCCCTGCTCTGCAGGGAGTCGCTTCTCCTTCTGCCCCTCCTCACCCTGCTCATGCTATTTCACTCTCAAATAAAATCTTAAAAAATAAAGTTCCACTTTCGATGAGTCCCTTTCATTATTTTTGCACTGTATTTCCCATGTAGTGATTGTTTACAAGACTTGTTTGCAAATTAGATTTTGAGTAATTTTAATATTCACGTATTTTTTCATAAGGATTCTGTGTATGTGATGGATTCTTGAATATCCCATTTTTAATTGCTTTAGCGCTACTAATGACTTTGGAAATCAGGTAATTTTACGACTTTGTTGAGGTAAAAGCTTATAAAAAGGACTCTTCCTCTCTCCCCCCACTAACTCAGTTTGACCCAATTTACTTGAGTCTCGTGGATTTTCCACATCTCCTGGTCTAAGTTGGCATCACAAGCTATAATTAAGTATTGATAATGATTTAGTATTATGATTAGGCATTAATAACAAATCTGGATAATACTTAATCCTATCTTTTGAGGGAATAATCAGATTATCAGTGCTTTAAATGTGGAGGTATTTATAGTTGGGTTTGGTTTTTTTTTTTTGGTTTTCAATACTCCTTTTTTCCCCCTTTTTAAACAAATACTGCTTTTCTTTTTCAGCATTTAGGAACTTGCCCTCTTGGAGAGAAGCATGCAAATTAGAGTTATACCTTTATTAAGACTTTTTTTTCCATCATATAGGAAGTATATTTACTTTTTCAGTTTTATTGAGGAAATAATTGGCATATGTCACTATAATTTTAAGGCATACAGCGTGGTGATTTAATTTTCATATACTGCGAAATGATTACTGCAGTAACGTCCATCACTCTCATACCGATACAGTAAAAAAAAAAAAAAGATTTTTTTTCTTGTGAAAACTTACAGGATTTACTCTTTTAACTTTCCAATATATCCTACAGCAGTGTTGGCTGTAGTCATCATGTTGTATGTTACCAGTACTAGTTACTAGTACTAGTTACTAGTGACATATAGTTGTATGTTATCTAGTACTTTACCTGTCTTATAACTGGAAGTTTGTACCTTTTAGAAATACCTTCCTCCATTCGTTCCGTCCCCCCCCCAATATTCAGTAATCACCAGTCTGATTTCTCTCTTTTTTTAAAAAAATATTTATCTGGCAGAGATTACAAGTAGGCAGAGAGGCAGGCAGAGAGAGAGGAGGAAGCAGGCTCCCCGCAGAGCAGAGCCCGATGCGGGGCTCGATCCCAGGACCCTGAGATCATGACCTGAGCTGAAGGCAGAGGCTTTAACCCACTGAGCCACCCAGGCGCCCCTGATTTCTCTTTTTTTAATATAAGTTTTTTTAAAAAGTTACTAGTTTATTTCTTTTTTTGGATTCCACGTGAGACCACACAGTATTTATTTTTTTACATGAGACTGTACAGTATGTAGTATTTGTCTTAGTTGTTTACATGTGTTGGCTATTGTAAGTAATGCTGCCATGAACATGTGAACATGGAGGTACAGGTATCTTTTTGAGTTAGTATTTTTGTTTCCTTTGGATATATTCCCAGAAGTGGACTTGCTAGGTCATAGGATAATTCTTTTTTTAATTTTTTGAGTATCCTCCATACTGTTTTCTATGGCTGTACCAATTTACAGTCTCATTAGCAGTGAACAAGGGTTCCCTTTTGTCCACATCCTTGCCAACCCTTGTTTGATTTCTTGTCTTTTTGGTGATGGCCTTTCTAACAGGTGTGAGGTATACCTCATTGTGGCTTTAATTTGCATTTCCCTACTGACTAGTGATGCATCTTCTCATATACCTGTTGGTCTTTTATATATCTTTGGAGAAATGTCTCTTGAGCTGCTTTGCTCATTTTTTAAATTTTTAAAATTTTAAAAAAGATTTTATTTTTCAGAGAGAGCGAGCAAGCACAAGCTGCGAGCATAAGTAGGGGTAGCGGCAGGCAGAGGGAGAAGCAGGCTCCCTGCTGAGCCGGCTGATGCAGGACTCCATGCCAGGACGCTGGAATCATGACCTGAACCACCCTGGCCTGGGTGTCTCAGTCGTTAAGTGTCTGTCTTTGGCTTGTGGGATCTAGCTCTGCATTGTGTTCCCTGCTCGGTGGAGAGCCTGCTTCTCCCTCTCCCACTCCCGCTGCTTGTGTTCTTTCTCTTACTGTGTCTCTCTCTGTCAAATAAATAAGTAAATAAAATCTTAAAAATTTTTTTATTTATTTGAGAGAAAGAGAAAGTGTGCACCCATGTGCGTGAGGGGAAGCAGAGGGAAAGGGCGAAGCAGACTCCCCATTGAGTAGGGAGCCCCCCATGTGGGGCTCAATCCCAGGGCCCTGAGATCATGATCTGAGCTGAAGGCAGCCACTTAACTGACTTAGCCACCCAGGTGCCCCATTAATTTGTTAAAAATTTTTTTTTTAAGATTTTATTTATTTATTTATTTGACAGACAGAGATCACAAGTAGGCAGAGAGGCAGGCAGAGAGAGAGAGGAAGGGAAGCAGGCTCCCCGCCAAGCAGAGAGCCTGATGCGGGGCTAGATCCCACGACCCGGGATCATGACCTGAGCTGAAGGCAGAGGCTTTAACCCACTGAGCCACCCAGGTGCCTCTAATTTGTTAATTTTTAATGTATTTGTTTTTTGCCATTGAGTTCTTTCTATATTTTGGATATTAACTCCTTACCTGATATATGGTTTGCAAATGTTTTTTTCCATTCTGTAGGTTGTCTTTTCACTTTGTTGGTGGTTTTTTTTTTTTTGACTGTGCAGAAGGTTTTTAGTTTGATGTAGTCCCACCTTAGTTTTTGATTTTGTTGCTGGTACTTTATTTATTGTTGCTGGTACTTTCGATGGCATATCCAAAAAATCATTACCAATTATTGGCAAGGAGCTTTATTTCTGTGTCTTTATCTGGGAATTTCACGGTTTCAGGTCTTACATTTAAGTTTTTAATCTATTTTGCCTTTTGTGAGTGGGGTAGGATAGGATATGGGTCCAATTAGATTCTTTTTACCTGGGGTATCCAGCTATTCCAGCACATTTATTGAAGAAATAGTCTTTTCTCCATTGGGTTTTCTTGTCAAATATTAGTTGATTGTGTATGCTTGAGTTTATTTCTGAGCTCTCAGTTCTGGTCCACTGATGTATTTTTCTGTTGTTTTTTTTTTTTTTTAAAGATTTTATTTATTTGTCAGAGCGAGCACAGGCAGACAGAGTAGCAGGCAGAGGCAGAGGGAGAAGCAGGCTCCCTGCTGAGCAAGGAGCCTGATGCGGGACTTGATCCCAGGATGCTGGGATCATGACCTGAGCCGAAGGCAGCTGCTCAATCAACTGAGCCACCCAGGCGTCCCTATTTTTCTGTTTAAATGCCAGTACCATCCTTTTTTGATGCCTGTAGCTTTATAGTATAGGTTGAAAGTAGGAAGTGTTATATCTCCAACTTCCTTCTTGTTTCTCAAGATTATTTTGGAATCTTCGCAGTTTCATACAAATTTTAAGATTGCTTTTTCTCCTTCTGTAAAAAATACCATTGAAATCTTGGTAGGGATTGTATTGAATCTATAGCTGGCTTTTGGTAATAGTGACATTTTAACAATATTCTTTCCACTTAATGAACATGGGATACTTTTCCATTTGGGTTATCTTTTTTTTTTTTTTTTTAAAGTTTTATTTTCAAGTAATCTCTACATCCAGTGTGGGGTTCGAACTTATAACCTTGAGATAAGGAGTCACACGTTCCACCAGTTGAGCCTGCCAGACACCCCCCCGTTTGTGTCATCTTTTATTTTTTTCATTGACGTTTTGCAGTTTTCAGAGTAGTGATCTTTCACCTCAGTTAAATGTTTTCGTAAGTATTTTATGTTGGTGATGCTGTTGTAAATGGGATCAGTTTCTTTGTTTCTTTTTCAGAAAATTTGTTTTTAGTGTATAGAAATACTGCTGATTTTTGTATGTTAATTTTGTATCCTGCAACTTTTCCTGAATTCACTGATTAGATCTAACAGTGTTTTGGTTGAGTCTTTAGGATTTTCTCCATATGAAACCATGTTATCTGCAAATAGAGACAATTTTATTTCTTTTTCAGTTATGTTGTATTTCCTTTTCTTGCCTGATTGCTGTAGCTAGGACTTACAGTACTGTGTTGAATAGGAGAGGTAAGAGTGGGCACTCTTGTGCCTGATCTGATTGGAAAGGCTTTCAGCCTGTTTACCATTGAGTATGACATTAGCTGTGGGAAGGCTTTTTTTCTAAAACACCTTTTCCTCCTGAATATTATTCTATTATATTTAATAAGTCATTTATATTTAAAGTCATTTGACTTGATGGTTTAAAAAATAATTCAAGAAACAGTCTTTCACTCATATCCTTAGCTCATCTTGTGTAGGATTGGGGGTACTTCTATCCTTTGCCTTGCATTTGGTTCTTTTGTCTGGGTTTATTTTTTTTTTAATTTTTTTATTTTTTTTAAATTTATTTATTTGACAGAGATCACATAGGCAGAGAGGCAGGCAGAGAGAGAGAGAGGAGGAAGCAGGCTCCCTGCCGAGTACAGAGCCCAATGTGGGGCTCAATCCCAGGACCCTGGGATCATGACCTGAGCTGAAGGCAGAGGCTTTAACCCACTGAGCCACCCAGGCGCCCCTTTTGTCTGGGTTTAATGTGAGCCATTTTAACTGTTAAAAAGACTGATACTTACATAATGAAGAATTGCGAACTCACCACTCAGCTTCAGTCATAAAACATCACCAGTGTCATTCTCTGATCACATCTGCCTTGCTCAACCCTAGAGGTAAATACAGTTGTGAATTCGATGTTTATTTCTTTAGAGGTTTGATTTTCATACTCCTTTTTTTTGAGATTACACAAGTAGTTTATTGTATCCGTTAGTAATCCTTCAAGTAACTCATCCAACAGAATAAACCACTATTAACAGTTTTGTGATTAAAATGTATCTGTGCACATAGATAGGTGTTGATGGGAAACATGGCTATTTTTTTTCCTGCAAAGCTATTTATGTACACTGTTACATTTCTAGGGGTCACTTTCCTACACAAATACAAGCATGCAGCTGCATAAGAAGGCACATACAAAGATATTTATAGCTTGTTGGTTACAGTGAGCAATTTGGAAACCTAAATATTCTAGTCAGAAATACAGAAATGTAGACGTATATCAAGGATATTTGTAGCTTATTGGCTAAGAGATCTGTTTAAAAATATCGATATTTCAGGAATGGGGGACGGATTAAATAAAATGTATCCATATTATGAGGCAGTTAAAGGGAGTGGGGTAGCCTACTTATACACGACCGGATGTGGGTGCTGACATGGGACATTTCCATCACATCTACAGTGATTACTGTTTTTCAACACAAAAGGCTCACAGGATTTCCAGTTAACTGGGCCATTCTGGTTATCTTCAGCAGACTAATGCTGCTATTTGTAGCTTTCTGTTTCTTTAAGTTCAGAGTTGAATATTTTCTGTCTTGTTGGAATGTTTTGTATTTCATGGAACATCCTATGGTCTTGTGACAGTTTTAGTTGGTGGTGATTGTCAAAATGTGATTCTAGCCTTAATCTCTTGTCTGGAGATACTAAGCCATATAGTAAGTAAAAAACTATGGGGCGCCTGGGTGGCTCAGTGGGTTAAAGCCTCTGCCTTCGGCTCAGGTCATGATCTCAGGGTCCTGGGATCGAGCCCTGCATCGGGCTCTCTGCTCAGCCAAGAGCCTGCTTCCCCCTCTCTCTCTGCCAAATCTCCGTCTGTCAAATAAATAAATAAAAAATCTTAAAAAAACCTTTTTTTTTGAAAAGGGTTTTTAAAAAGATTGCATATTCTAGCGAAGTCAGGGAGTCACCCCGTCTGTTCTCTTCTCTGGCGTACTGGGTACAAGGAACATCAAAGAAGACAGTTTAGCTCTCAAGTCTGTTGGGGAGGTTGACAAGTGACCAAGTTACTTGTATAGGAATGGGACACGTGGGAGGCAAAGAGGCACAGATGTTAATATAATGGAGCCCGGCCCCTCGGCTGGGATGTGTGTCATTGCTCAAAGTGGGGAGAGCCAGCGGAGCATTGGTGGTAGGAGATCACGCTGAAATGAGGCCGCCTGTTTGAGTTCCCGGGGGCACTAACTCCTGTGGCAGACTATTATGGAAGTACTTCGTAGGCACTGAGTTTAGGATTGGAGAGGGCACAAGGAATGTTTTCCAAGAGAAGGTAATAATACCTGAGGTATTATGTATTATAGTTGTATATTATCATATATATTACATTTTTTTATATATTATGTATTATATTTCTGGTATATAATACTAGAGGGTATGTGTCACCCGCAGAGATTGAGCAGTCCTCGGGCTTCCTCTGTGTCCTACAAGTGGTTCAGTGTGAGGCTGGAGCAGTTGGGGGGAGGGGAAGGAGGGCTGAAATGCTGAATCTTGAGAACTTGCGGAGGGAGGCCAGGTTTCATAGGCACGAGGAGGGAGACTGGATGTCCCCAGTGACCACTCGGCGGCTGGGGGGAGGTGGGCAGCCGGCTGGGGGGAGGTGGGCAGCCGACTCCTCATCCTCAGGCCTCTCTAAGCACTCAGGTCCTTTGGTATGTAGATGCGGCTTCCTGGTCCATTCCTAACACCCTTCCAAGTGCGTGGAAAGGGGTTTCTTTCTAAACTCCTCTTCAGGAAATTCTGGAACTGCCTCTGTGATCGAATGGTGGAGGCAAAGGTAATAAATTCTAACTATTGCCATAAATTGTGTGGTGCTGGTTGACTCATGAGCACTAGCAGGGAAAAACTTTGTGTTAGAAGGGGAACCTGAGCTTAGATGTGAAATTCTGAAAATCCTACTAATGTTTGGGTAAGGTCTTGTCATTTATAAGGTCCTGCTGTCCTGCCTGCCATTCGGTGCTCTCATGACCTTGCCGAGGATGGCACAGGTTAAAAAGTGGCATGGCTGTGAGAGAGGAGCTAGGACAGAGATCCAAGCTGTGGATGCTGAATCCTGTACTTTTAAATCTTTTTTTTAAAAAATAGATTTTATTTTATTTGACAGGCAGAGATCACAAGTAGGCAGAGAGGCAGGCAGAGAGAGAGAGAGGAGGAAGTAGGCTCCGTGCTGAGCAGAGCCCGATATATGGGGCTCCATCCCAGGACCCTGGGATCATGACCTGAGCCGAAGGCAGAGGCTTTAACCCACTGAGCCACCCAGGCGCCCCAAAGCCTGCACTTTTTACTACACTGTCCAGCCTTCCTCTTTCTTTTTTTTGCTTAGTGACCACCTTGTGCTTGGTCACAGGTGGAGAGTAAGTGACTTCAGATACCTGAGGCAGCTGGATTAGGCAGCTTTTACTGTCCAAAGGGCCAAGGGGTCAGTCAGTATAATGAGGCCTTGGAAGTGTTGAGTCACCTGTTAAGGGATCTCTGACTGGTTTTGGACATTGTGTAACAGGGACAAGGTTTATTTTCTGAGTTGCTAAGGTTTTGAACCCTTGTGGTAAAATAGAAGAATATGGGCATTAGAGCCAGGCTTGAGGGTTGGGATCCCTGCTGTTTCAGGTTTCTCATCTTCTTCTTTTCTTTTTTAAGATTTATGTATTTACTTATTTGTCAGAGAGAGAGAAGGCACGCACACTGCACTGGGTTTACAAGCAGACAGAGGAAGAAGCAGGCTTCTGTTGACCAGGGAGCCCAATGTGGGACTTAATCCTGGCACCCCTGGACTCATGAACTGAGCTGAAGGTGGACACGTAACTGACTGAGCCACCCAGGTTTCCCTCAGTTTTCTCATCTTTCACATGGGGATAATAATTCCTAATAGGATTATTTTGGGTAATAAGCAAGGTAATATGTATATAAAGTCCTTTGAGTAACGCTGGGCACCTATTAGATGATTAAGCAGTTAATATGTGGTTTCCGCTTTCTTTCTCCCCTCCCCAAGCCAGACTCCCCTGTCCCCTGCCCCCCCAAGCCCTATTCTCATTGATTGCTTCCTCATCTAAACTAAAAGGCTCCAGGGCTGTATTGTGCTTATTGTGGATCACTTGGGATTTTGGGTATCAATCCCAGTTCCCGTGTCCTGCCCCTATCCATTCTGTGTTCGTGTTTGTCAAGTGATAGGCCCTCATTGCTAGTTGGGAAGATACAGTGGTGGTAAATTCGAAGCTTCTTTACCCTCTTGGGCTTCATGCCATGGGAATTCAAGGCCCCATTTGTTAAGTTACCATTAACCCTGGGTTCTGGGTTTATGCGCTTCCCCTCCTGTGCTCCAGCTCTAAGCAGAGGAGTTGGACTGCCCAGGTGTTTTTCTGGAGTCCATTCAGTTTAGGTCTTTGCCTTTAAAGTAACTTCACCGATACCGATGTGCCCCTGAATTGCTTTTTATTCTACGGGGAGGGCATGTTGCTTGTTCGACTCCTGGGGTTGATACCTCATCTTCCCATAGCCTTCTGGTGCTTCTGTTTTGTGGCTTCTGCTGTCATCTGCCTACCTAGATTGCTCTTTCCTGAGGGTTGTTTGGAATGAGGAAGGAGTGGGATGTGAGGTAGCCCATAGTGGTCTTTTTTGGATTAGGCATTCACGTCACACTCGTAATGCTCTTTTTCAGTTTTTTCTGTTGATTCTACCAGGGCCAGAATTCACTGCCAGAGATTGCAAGGCAGGACGTCTGGTTGGGGGTAATGTGTATGTGTTTTTATACCGTTGTCCAGATGAGTCCGACTGCCACCTATGGTTGAGAACCAGTGATTGGATAATTGAACCAGGTTGTTCTTACTCTTGGGGTAACTTTGCTTTGCCTTTTTTTTTTTTTTTTTTTTGTTCTGCGTTGGGTTTTTCCTTTGTGTGTGTGGGGATTTGTCTTAAGGAGGGAGAGAATGATACTGAACAAATGAGACTTAGTGGATCCAGACTGGTTGACCTGCGTGTGTCACCTTGGGAGACTTGCTTAATTATTTCTGAGCTTTCGTTTTTCCTCATTTGAGTGAAGGAGAAAATAATATCCCTCTTTGGAGTTTTATAAAAGAACTAACCTATACAAATTAAGTGGTAAATGGCATGATCTAAGCACTCAGGAAATTGTAGATACTAGGGAGGTTGGGAATGATAATAATGACATTATTTGCAGTATAAAAATACAAATCTGAATTTGAAGATTTTGATTTTGTATTACCAGAATTAATTTTCTGTTTTCATTTTACCTCTTTAAAAAAAAACAGATTCTACAAAAACAGATTTATGTGCAGTTCTTAAATCTTAATTTTTTTTTTTTTCCAATTAAGTCACTCAGCATCTGAAGAAGCTTCCGGTTCAGACTCAGGCAGCCAGTCGGAGAGTGAGCAGGGCAGTGATCCAGGAAGTGGACATGGCAGTGAGTCAAATAGCAGTTCTGAGTCTTCAGAGAGCCAGTCGGAATCTGAAAGTGAGTCGGCGGGTTCCAAATCCCAGCCAGCCCTTCCAGAAGCCAAAGAGAAGCCAGCCTCTAAGAAGGAACGGATAGCGGATGTGAAGAAGGTATCTACTTTGTTATACAGAGAAAGTGTGCTGCGAGCTAGGACCAGCTAGCAGACTTCTGTTTCCCATGGAAAACTTATGAGTTAATCTGGGTAATAAAAACTGTAGCTACCTTTTGTAATCATCTATTGCCTGTGGATATAAACAGGGACTGCATTTTGTTCTGTTTGATATAGAAGACACAGGGCCATAAGGAAAATAATTACATGAACCGTCAAATTACAAAGCAAAAAGGCACATTTTTATAATTAAAAAAAAATTTTTTTTAAAAGAGTGAATGAGCTAGTTGGGGGAAGGGGCAAAGGGCGAGGGGGAAAGAGAATCTTTAGTGGGGTCCATCCCTAGCACGGAGCCAGACACAAGGCTTGATTTCATGACCCTGAGATCATGACCTGAGGTGAAATCAAGAGTCAGACGCTTAACCAGCTGAGGCACCCAGGCACCCCTATAGTTTTGGTTTTTAACATTTAAAAAGGTAATAGTCAATACTGAACAATACTAGAGAGAATTATTGACAGATGATTATGGAATGTAGTTGTAAAGCTTAGTGATGGATGATAACAATTCAAGACTAAGGATAGTTTTTTTGTATCTGAAGGTTGGAAGAGAAATACTTCTCATAGGGAAAAAAGTTATCTGCATCTAGGCAATGTAGGTATTATGAACATAGAAGAGTCCTCTAGCAAAGAATGCAAACAAGCCAAAATTCTAAGTGCATAGTGTGGTCTCATTGAGGCACAAACTTTGAAGTGAATTCCTTTTAGGGAAAGATTAATGAGTTGGCCTAATTAATCACAAGAATGCAGCCAATCTTTTAAAATTCCATTTTGAGACAGTTGTATTTGAATCACTGAAAATAGAAAAGAATATTCTTTTAGAAATTTAAGAATAAAATGCCCTAATGAAATAAAAAGCTTTATGCTGAATCAGTTTTTATTCTTCTAAGATAGAAATCTAAGCACATATTTTTGTAGTAGTACAAACAATTTGAAATTACCTGCAGGTTCTACAGAATAGTTTCTACAGATGTACTCTGAGGGATGGGAAAAGGAAAGCTGTCCTTGCTACTTTAGTTAACAGAGGAGTGACTTTGAGACATTCAACTACTGTGCCTTGTTGCCTACTCATTGTAGGGGTGGACCTTTCACAAGAGGAATATATGTAGAAACACCTATTAGAGGTTTTGTTCTGAGTATCACTAAACTCAGACTTAACTGCCCAGGCTTGTAGCGGAAGGCTTTTCTCTGTGATCTTCAGAGTAGTGTCAGAGCCTGGTTTCCTCTATATCTAGATCAGGTGCTCTTTTTAGAACACCACCACACAATTTTGAGGGAAGTATAATGGGTGGAAAAAGTCTGGTTATGACTTTCATCTGTACAGTGGAGATTTCTTGACTTGCAGAGTAAAGGAAACCATGGAAACCATTACTTAACGTAGTGCTTAAAACGTCACTGAGATCATTTGATCAGGATTCACCGTGGTTAAGTTTTAAGACCTTATGTATTTAACCTTATATTAAAAAAATGAAGGGAACTAAGAAGGGAAATCATGGCTAAGACTGAATTTCATAATGGAAGTACAGCTCCAGGCAGAAATATTAAAATATACTTCCAAAGTTAAGGTGATCAATTCCAAGAAGTTAAATAGTAAGGTTAATGCGTGGATGGGTGTTCTAACCAGTTAGAATGATTGGATTTTGACTTTAAGGATATTCTAAAATGAGAACTTCTGAGGAAAGCTCTTTGTGTTCTGCATACAGAGAACAATGTCCCTTTACATGGTAGCTTTTTTACTGAAGGGTTGAATTAGATATTGTAGCCCTCAAAAGGACAGAGATGAACTCAGGATGATAGTAGTATGTGTACATTATGGTATAATGTAGTCCCAGGAATTGAGCCTGGAGTCCTAGTATTTTAAAATGATAAGACTAATCGATGGTCTTTTCAGTGGTTTAGCAGTCCGAGTTTATAAAGGCTCCTTAAGTACCTGTGCTGAGTAAAGAAATTTCATAGCTCTAACACAGGTCCAAAAAGGGGTCAGGGTTGAGTAGAGGTTGGGGTTTGCATGGCTAGGTAAACCTTTTTTCCCGCTTTCTTTCTCTTCCAGATTTGTTCAGTGTTCTGCTGCCTCTGTCACCTAGATTTCCTCCCACTTGCTTATTCCTAACTCTGGTTGGGCACTTTGTCTTCTCAGCTCTGAGATTATTTTAAGGCCATTATGGATTTGTCACCTTTATAAACGGAGAACACTGGATTCCATGATAAAATTGGATTCTTGTTCTAAAATGCCTTTTCCTAGAACATCTTGTTTGTTTTCTTTGGAGGCCTTGGTTTTCTTCAGCTTACTTGGCTTTTTTTTTTTTTTTTTAAGGCACATTGGTAATATCCTCCCTTGCCTTAATGACATTCTGTTTTTTTCTGAGTCATCTTTCATCAGTTTTGTCTTTTTTGGGGTCCACTTTCCACACAATTCATGAGTCTCAGCCAGGGGCTTCTGTGGCCTCACTTTCTAAATATTTTCTATAGATTTGCTGTTACCTGTATTTTGACAACAAACCCACATTTCTAATCTTGGCTCTCAGGCATTTCTTCTACATGTTTATTAACATCTTCATTTCAGTGTTCCCACAATCCATCCAAATTCATTTTGCCTCTGTGTAACTGATTTCATTAGAAGAACGCCATGATATACTTGGTAATAGTTATCTGTGGGAAGGAGACCGAGGTTGGGGGTTATAGACACTCATAGAGGTTTTGTGGGGCCTTCTACATTTTTTCTATAGATTTGTTGACTTGAGTCTTTTTATAAGATGATGTTGGTATATTGTGGAAAAAAAAAACTCTCTCCAACTAAGCTCTCCTACTTATTTATTTTCGGTAGAAGAAGGTGGTTTTATGAAGGCACAGGAACAGGACCCATAGACAGAAAAAGAGCTGCCTGCTTACTTATTTTGAGATTTTATTTTATTTAAGTAATCTGTACAAGCAACATGGGGCTTGACCTTAGAACCCTGAGATCAAGAGTTGCATGCGACTGAGCCAGCCAGATGTTCCTACTTTTTTCTTTTTCCTTTTTTTTTTAATTACTAGTGAAGATTGTTACTAAAAATCAAGTCCCCAAAACCAGGCAAAGGGTAATTACTGTTGGAGAGTAAAATAGAATGATCCAGAGAAAGGTTGGCAGTGGTGCTCATTTCTGGAACTTCTAGCTAAGTGTCAGAAATGCCCAGTATGCGTGCTTCTGGCATGTTATGTATGCATCCTGAGGAATTTAAAGAAATAGACAAATGTTCTGGTTCTTATTTAATTAGAATTGTCAGGGCCTTGCTTGTTTTTTGAGCTCCCAGATAGGTTAGTGTACAGTCACACCTGAAACTGGGAAGCATTAGGGACTTAAAATTCATCAGTAAAAACTTTGTCTTTAGTGGAAGCCTTGCCGTATTACTCAACTGTCTAAGTTTATATTTTAATGACCAGTAATCAGCGTGCCATGTAGTTTGAGAGTCATTCAGTAAAGCAGTTATTGTTAAACTTCACTGTGTTCAGGATAATACAGGTAGTACTTTATTATCTCTAAACAAAGCTAACATAAAACAACCCTTTTGATATTTAGTTACTTGAATTTTTTTTAGATGGAGATACATGTTCCAGTAATGAAAATAGTAAATGGGGGATCAAAAAAGAAGGATTCACACATGGTCTATTAATTTTACAGATGTGGGAAGAATATCCTGATGTTTATGGGGTTAGGAGGTCAAACCGAAGCAGACAAGAACCATCACGATTTAATATTAAGGAGGAGGTAAGAAAAAGAAATGCTTTGAGGATACATTTAAACTCCTTATCTTACCTCATCCTTTTCAACTCTGGTGTGTATGTTCCCATTAACATGAGCTTTATGCCTGAGAATTAAGTGACTTTTAATGAGCTTTCTTAACCTAGAACTGCAAGGAAAACCACAGGTGTCTTTTAAAGAAAAGAAATTTACCAGGAAGATTGTGTCACAATGAATGTTTTAGTAGAGTGTTAGAGTATTATACAGTATTGGCCTCACATCTTTATTTTCATTTTTTTAAATGTTTCTGGATTTCAAGTGAAATTGATGATTGCAAGAAGTTTATCTTTTAAAATACCTAGTTTCTAAACTCCTAGATTTTGTTAAATGAGTCACTTGCTTGGTAAATGTAACAACGGACATAGTTTCAGATTTATTTTCTGAGAAAGGAAGGAGAGTTTGTGTAACCTAAGTAATGTGTTTTAACTAATTCTTCAAATTTGCTTTCTGTTTTTAGTGTACAGTATAAAATACTTCACACATATAACTCTGATCTAATTGTGAGAGATTGAATGGATTGGTGATTTTTAAAGATTGGTATTATGTACTGGGTTCTTTTGTTAACATAGCATCAGACTTTTCTCACCTTTCTCAGTTTGTGTGGTATTTTTGTCCGTTCTTATCTCTATATTGGGTTTATAGACCACATTCTGAAGAGATGCTCTTTTACATCTCCGTGAAATGGCCCCTTTCTGCATTCTTAGGAGGACTTTGCTATTCTTAACTATGTAACGTCCTGATGAAGGTGAAATGTTAATATCCAGAGGTTAGTGAGTTGGGGGGTGGATTTTGGTAAATGTACTTTACAGATCTAATCGACCATAATATCCACATTACCTTCATGGTGTTTTATTTTGAATGACCTGTGAGTGGTTTGCTTTAGCTTTCTTTTTCCTCGTTGCCTAGGACTAGGTTCCTGAGCCATGTTGGATACAACCAGTCCCATAATTGAGTCACTCTTGTCCTCTTTTGTATATAAATTAACACATTCTCGGTAGGGCACAAGACTTAACAGCAGTAGGAATATTTGCCAGTTTCCCTAAGTTTGGGGGGGAAGAGCTGTTTAGATGTTTTTGACTGTATAGACTTTCCTTGGCCTAGTGCTGTCAGGCCATACAGCAGAGCACTGTCAGCTCGTGATTGAACATGCTCTTTAATGAGTCTGAAATGGAATAGATCAGTAGGTCAGCACCTTTAATGGCAAACTAAATGTGGCATTTTCACATGGTATTCGAGATCTGCAGTATCCAGTACGGTTGCCACTAACATGTGGCTTTTAAAATTTGTATTAAAGTCCAATTAAAGGAAGGATTCCGTTCTTTAGCCGAACTAGGCACATTTCAGGGGCTCAGCAGTCCCCTGTGGCTGCTGGCTCCTAGAGTGGATCCTGCAGATACAGAACATTTCCATCATCACAGAGAATTTTATTGGGCCGTGCCCTTGTAGAAGTTAAGCTGAGAGAAATATTTCCTGGTGTTAGAGGTAACTCCATTAAAACAGACAGATTAATTCAAAGGAAAAGAAGAGGGAGCGCCATCAAACACAGGGTTCTTTTGTCTGAAAGCTCGTGTTGAATGATGTTATTATGGAGCAGATTGTTGAATCAGGGGTTCGTGTTGTCCCTGAGAACTGTGAATTAAAGTCTGTGATCATTTCTCCCCCCTCACACACTGAAGGCAAGTAGCGGGTCTGAGAGTGGGAGCCCAAAAAGAAGAGGCCAGAGGCAGCTGAAGAAACAGTAAGTCTTTCATGGGGCACGTACTTCACACAGGGGTTTTGAGCATGTCCACTTCTGTGGGGCTGCCTTCATCGTGTGGTAGTCCACTCCGGGTCCCAGAGTCTGCTGCTCCTCTTGCTGTCATGGGCCACTGTCTGCTGTGTCCCGCTGCCTCGGCAGCCCCTGAAGCCCAGAGGCCCCATCTTGTATGTGTCCCATGTGTGCTGGGCTACAGCTTATCCCACCTGGTGAGCCCGTTAGCCCCACTGTGGTTTTCTTTAAAATGTGCACAAATTCTATTGTGATTGAACAAGGAACAAATGTAGATTTGCTTTTTTTCCCTTTTCATGTGGTTCTGACTGGACACCCAGTGTAGTATGAAATTTCTCACTGTTGTTACTATGTAATTTTAGTACTGTAGTTCACAAGCCAGAAAATTTTAATTCTTGGGCTTATGTGAAATTCCTTTACAACATAGATTTATTATTTTTAAAATTTACAAATTCTACTTACGGTGAAAAAAATATATTTATTTATATTTTTTAGAATTTAAAAATCATCCCTGGAGGGTGTCTGGATCTCTGACAGTCTGAATTCTACAGCCCGTCTCCTCAGGGGCTGCATTTGAAAATGTAGATACTGAAATCCTGGCAGGCAAATTCAGGGGTTTCTCATGGTAAATAGTTGCCATGGTGCCTATTAAAATAGAACCCCAGTTATATATATTTTCTGTCCTAAAATATTAGTACTCTTAATAAGTTTTTGGCCTAAGGCAAAGGAGTTTGACCTGTTAAACCTGTTTTCTCATTTTCCAAAATAGAGTAATACTTATTCTGCCAACCTAACGGGGTTGTTGGAAACTATGCTAGGGAAAGTCAAGTATTTAGTATTGCCCTCCCCAGAGCACATCCAATTTTCATTTGTGTTTTAAATATTTAATTAGAGTTCATGGAGAAACTGTAGGCAGGCCAGTACTTCTTGGCATCTTAAAAGGCTTTTGTTTTACCCTAGTCCCATGGCTTGCTTGGGAAGCTGTTCTGACCTAATGGCCTTTTGAGAGCCTTTGGGAAGTCCATGCACGTGGTCTTTTCTCCACCATCTGGCTACGTTCTGCTGGTCCTTTGACTGGTATCTAAATGGTGCTGTGCTTGAAAACCTCCATAACCGGGACGCCTGGGTGGCTCAGTTGGTTAAGCGGCTGCCTTCGGCTCAGGTCATGATCCCAGCGTCTTGGGATCGAGTCCCACATCGGGCTTCTTGCTCGGCAGGGAGCCTGCTTCTCCCTCTGCCTGCCACTCTGCCTGTGCTCGCTCTCTCGCTCGCTCGCTCTCTCTCTCTGACAAATAAATAAATAAAATAAAATCTAAAAAAAAAAAAAAAAAAGAAAACCTCCATAAACTACTTTAAGGGCCTTCTCTGCATGTGCAGAAGCCCACTGGCCCCTGTACTTACTTCCCTCCAGTCATCCTGAGAGTTCTCTAAAGTTGACAGCCCTCAGTGGCCTTCCTTCTGAGTAGAACCTCTTAGTTTCCTTTCAGGGGCCTGTACCTTCTGTAAGGCTGCTTTCTGGCCCCAGGTTCTTCCTTAGGAACTTGTAAGAGCTGTGGGAGTTCCCTTCATGCTTGTTTGTATGGGGGCACTGGGCTAGCCTCAGTTCCTGCCATCCACTGTGCAGCTGGTGAGTACTGGGGCTTATGAGGAGCTTTTCTCCTGAGTCAGGTAATGAGTAGGATTAATTGGAGGAGGTGCTACAGTAACTGAAGTTGGAAGGCACAGCACTACAGGGGGCCCGTGATCTGTGATCTGAGCAAGCTCAACAGAACCTAGTGTGGAGGCATATGGATTTCAGAATTGACTCAGAGAGTGGAAATTTTGAAGTATTAGCACAGGGAAATGCTTTTCTGAAACCCTGCAGACTGTACCACAGATTTTGAAGTTTTTTTTAAAGGAGCTATTTTTATTAAGTTTATTTTTTGAATTCAAACTTTAAAAAAGCTCTAAGAACAAAAATAGTGTAAGGAATGCCTGTGTACTTTACCCAGATTTGCCGTTGGTTACTTCTTTTGCCCCATTTGCTTTATTGCTGGGGGTGCTTTTCTTTGTATATATTTATATATGCATGCACGTAATATTTTTTCTGAACCACTTAAGACTAGGATTGACACACATCATGGCCTTTTACCCCTAAATACTGAAGTCTGGATTTGCTAAGAAGACTATTTTTCTTTCCTAAGTACAGGGTAGTTTTAATATAAATAGATTTAACATTGCTAAAATACTTTTGTCTAATTCATATTCCCATTTTGTTAATTGACCCAGTAATGTCTTAAAACATTTCCTACCTCCACTGCAGGGTCCCATCTAGGGTTAGATATTTTATGTAAGTGGTCAGGTTTCTTCACAGCACTTTCACAGTGCTTTCACACTACTTTACTTTCATGACTTTGGCATTTTTATTTTTATTTTAAAGATTTTATTTATTTATTTGACAGAGATCACAAGCAGGCAGAGAGGCAGACAGAGAAAGAGGAGGAAGCAGGCTCCTCGCTGAGCAGAGAGCCCGATGCGGGGCATGATCCCAGGACCCTGGGATCATGACCTGAGCCGAAGGCAAAGGCTTTAACCCACTGAGCCACCCAGGCACCCCTGCTTTGGCATTTTTAAAGAATAGAGTCTCACAAGGGACTAACTCCCCAGAGTCATAATGTGAATTAGCATTTTAAAAATTCAGAAGTTACACAGTGTAATGTTCCTATACAATATTGAAAACATTTTTCAAGTTAGTTGGCAATGTTAAAAATTTGAGAAATGGTGCTTAAGAGTCCAGATTTCTAGCTTCTTAGAAAAATCTGTCAGTGCTGGCCCCTATAACAGTGGTCTTTATTGTTGTAACCCCTGTTACAACAAGCCCTGTAACTATTGTAACAGTTGTAACCCCTGACCTAGTCATATTAACTAATAAAATATTTCATTTATTTAACCCACTCCTGCTGTTTTGATCACTGAACTGTTATCCATGCCGTACTTAATTAATGTTGTCCAGATTTGTGAAAAGTTGTATAAGATGGTTGCTGACTCATGGTCCCATCAGTGCTTCAAACCACTCTAGAATGGTTCCAGAACCTTTTCTCCCAACTGTAATTTAAAAAAAAAATGTGTTCACTGTAAGTCACTTGAAGTTTTTCTCCTGGGATCATAGTTTTTTTTCCCCCCCAGTGCTTTGAGTTGGAACTCTGTCACAAACTCATGACATAGTGGAGGAGAATCTGTTAGCCCCAGATTTTCCTTTTCCATTGGAACTTCTTCCTGAAAGGCCTTTTTTTCTGGGAAAATGTACTGAAAATAAATGAAGTTTAAGCAGCTCTTTTCTTCTTTTCCTGATTTGCCTTCTAAAAGTAGAGGAGAGAGGAACCCCCTTCTTTGGGCTTTTAGTGATAATTAGTAGGACCCTTGGCCACAGTTTAGGCCTGTTTTATTTATGAAGGAATTTTCTGCCTTCCCTCCTTCACAGCTGTTTAGATTTGATTTGTGTCTTAGGATCTGCGTTCTGCCCAACACCTTTTTCCAATAAAGGAATAAAACCATATCTACTTAGCTTGCATTCTGACTTTTTCATGTCTATTTACATTGCCTTGGAGACTCAGTGGCCAAATCTTAGTATTTTTCTCCCCAGTTTCCAAGATTTTGGTAAAAATGTCATTGATTCCTTCTTAGGGAATCCCGCTGATGCCCTCTTAGAGCTGGATCTGGCAATTCAAGTCTCCTTTGACATGTGAAAATTTTATTAATCATCATCTTGTATTTTATTTTTATTTTTTAAAGATTTTATTTATTTATCAGAGAGAGAGAGTGAGCACCATTGGGGCTCCAGTGGCAGGCAGAGGGAGTAGGAGAAGCAGAGTTCCTGCTCAGCTAGCAGCCCAGTTTAGGACTCAGTCCCAGGACCCTGCATCACGACCTGAGCAGGTGCTTAACTGACTGAGCCTCCCAGGCATCCCAATCACAATCTTATATTTTAGACAACTCCTGATTGTAGCCTGACTTGTAATGTATGGCTTAGTCAGGGAGTCATCATTCTAAAATTTGCATTATGTGTAAGAAACCAATGATCTAAGAGAGCCCTTGACATCTGCAGGGTTGGGAAGTAATCTTTTTGTAGCTGATCACTCTTCTCACCTCTTCTTTAAACAGAGTTACTTAGTGTCACTGATCCTAACTTACTTTTTCCCCTGTTCTTGAAAGTTGAAACAAAATTTAAAATAATGCAGCCAGTTTCAAATACATGTACAAATTTAGGCCAAAAGCCTTCAGTTGTTCAGATCCTCCCAGAACGTGTAGCTTGTCTTTTCCTGATTCTGTAGTCTTCAGTGGGTTATGATTGAAAGGAAGAGGGCTGGAAGTTTGACATGGAATGCCAAATACCCTGTTCTCACTTGGGCCAGTTGTTTTCCTCAGTTATTGTACATTCTCATATTGGAAGATGCTCAGTCTTCCTAGTTGTCCATAAGTCGATACACCTGCAATTTAACTGGAAAACTCTAGCCTCAGCACTGATTAAGGTTACTGCCATTATAGTCTCAGAGTTGTAGAAGTGGACTCCTTAGCTGCCCTGATTTAGGTTCTCAGTTCCTGTGGTGTTAGGTAAATTACAGCTAATATTTGACCGTGGATCTTTCTCATCTGATCTGCTCTCCCTTACATCTTAGTTGTTTTGTGTTCTTTCAAGCTACTTTCCTGTGAAACCACTTTGGTTTGGCTATGTGAGCCCCTTCCACGGGGTAAACTGTTCTGAACTTCGTCGAAGAAAGATTACAGCCTCATGTGCCAGTCTCCTAGTGACTGGGGACCTCTTCCTCCCTTCGGGGCTATCCCCTTCAATTCCTCTGATTGCTTAGCAAACAGTTCTTGTACTTAGGTCTAGGGAGGGGATTAAGACAGGTGTCCAGCATGTAGTTAGACGTAAGGAGGTCTTGTTTAAACGAGAGAAGGAAGGCTATTAGGCAATATTAATAGGCCTTGGTGAATTAGTTTCCAAAAAGTACCCTGTCTATTAGATTGATAGGGTTCATTCTTAATTATTTCTTTATTTAACAAAGCAGTATCTACCTCCATTTGCTTGCCTTTGTGCTAAGTCTGGTGCAAAGGTGAACAGAAGTGGCCCTGCACAGAAGCAGTCACCTATGCCAGAGGAGATGGATATGAAGCAAACAGTGCCAGTGGAACTTGAGTAATGTGTTCTGTTGGCTTTTCATGCTTTCTAGAGTCTCCACTCACTCAGGTGTTAGGGTGGCTCCTGGACTAGGAAGATTCTCAGGAATCGGTTGATAACCTCCTTCTTGCAGTAAGCTTCCTTTATTCCTTTGACCTATTCTCTTATGGAGAATGTTTATGTGACTTTGTAATTTCTCTAATAGTTGTCTTCAGCATAATCTTATTTCCTAGTCATGGGCCTGGAGACACAGTGGTGATTGTTTTGTAAAAGCTCAGGTACTTGCCTGTGAGTTTGGGGTTTTGTTTTGTTTTGTTTTTTTTTTTCCCTGGATATTTCATGCCAAGTGGCTATTACATGTTCCTTCATTCTTCCCTAGAAATGAGCTTAGCCCCACATTTGGTCTTTAAACCTCAAAAACTCCGGGGTGGTAGGAGAGACCTGTAAGATACGGCTCTTTAAAGCCTTCTAAGATCTCAAGGAGCAAAGGAACACCTACTGTGTCTAATAAATAATTATTAAAGACTACATCTTTAGCTGAACAGATTATTTAGTAGGTGGTAGGTTTATTGTGAAAAATAATTTTAGGGACTGTTTCATCAAATATATTCTAAACAAGTTAAAATATCCAGTATAGTAGTTCTAGAATGAGTCTTTAACCAGTATTAGCATCATCTTTAAATTTGGTAAGATTCAAGTTTTTAGGCCTCTTATTAGACTTACTGAATAAGAAATTATGGCTGTGGTCCAAAAATTTCTTTTAGTAAGTTTTTCAGGTGGGTTCTATCATCTTAAAATTTGAGAACTAGTCTAGTATATATTATGGCTTCAATCCATGCGATGATAGTAAATAAAAATAGAGTATGAGAGATTTAATAGCCTTTTTTTTTTTTTGCCAGAATAGTTTAAAAAATACTATTTTCATATCCATTTTCATTTATTTTTGTCACCAGAGAAAAAACAGTCCAGGAAGGAACACAGCCAAAATTTAAATAGAGCTAGAATAAACCTTTTTTAGCCATAATGCCTAAAATACACATGCGCTGCCTTTTGGAGAATCCGACTGAAGTTGGTTTTGTCAGATTCTTCAAATGAAACAATCTTGAGTTCTTTTAGAAAAAAATGATTTTGCTTTGCTTTTGATCACAGAGAAAAATGGAAACGGGAGCCCTCAGAAGATGAACAGGAACAAGGCACCAGTGCAGAGAGCGAACCAGAGCAAAAAAAAGTGAAAGCCAGAAGACCTGTCCCCAGAAGGTGCAGTGTTTGCTTGAACATCTCTGCTTCTGGTGGCACTTAAATTTGTTAGATGGTAGATGATTTGGTGTTAGAACAACAGCCTTAATTGATGGGATATGACATGTTGCGACTCTGGGCTTTGGAAGTCTGTGTTCATTTCTTGCCAGTCTGCCTCATTAGCAAGTGATTAGGTGATGGGAACGCTTACATTTGACTGGGTGTTTGCATGGTATGTCTCACAGAGCAAAGCTTCTTTTTCTTCCTCCATGGCGTACTAGTTAGGAGGGGCGGACTTGTCTTCTGCTTTAAAAAAAAATCTCCCTGTGTATTTGAGTAGTGTGTAGGCTCTTTTTGGGAAAAGTAATTCCTGAGTTTAAAACACTGGCTGGTTGAAAGCATGCTTCACTGCTTATACCTTGTTCTTGGAATGTATCACGAGCAGAGAACGTGATTGATTATGCAGAGAAGGAAGTCAGCTGAGGTGGTAGGAAACTTTGGTAATTTTTGTTCAGATGTCTGGCAGCAGGGGTACTGGTTTTGAAGAAAGGAAGGTGGGAGACAGAGATCGCAGGGAAATTTACCTCACAGTAATGCTTAGGATGGGGTTGACAAGCTTTTGCCTTTGGGCCAGATCCCACTCACCACCTATTTCTGTATGGCCAAGTGTAGCTTTTATAGATAAACATTTATAGTCTGATGGTAGGGAACACTAAATTTGAACCTCAGTTAAATGAAATGTTATCCTTTCAAAAAGAATTTTCCGTTCTTCTCATTAGATGTGTATCACAGAGAGTGTACTGAATGATGATTATTCTGAGTGTTGTCAGTAAATATGTGAAAATTCATTTTCCCTCGTTAATGTCAGTGCCTTGGTCGTGGCCTCAATTTTCCTTCTTGTCTGGGAAAGCTAAAAATACTTATGCTCTGTCCATTTGCAGCAAAACATTTGCCTACCTCCTACTTAGGACATTGTACAGCTGCCCCCACTCCAGCAGGGAAATTCACATCTGAGTTTGGTGTCCTTTTGCCCAGGTTTAAGTGCCACCTCAGCTTTCTTTTCTAGAGTTTACCTGTCATTTACTGACCCTGATCATCGGTCTGTGTGGCATTGGTTATAGAAGATAAGAGCCAGGCAGGATTGTGGGTTTCCATCTCCCCCTTTCTCCTCTTGCCTTTTTATCATGGGTAGCGTATTTGGGGATTTCCTTCTGAGTGCCCAGGCTGTGTCTTTCTGTCCTGGTCGTTGCTGGGAGTCACGCACGGGTCTCCGCAGCCTGTTCGGCTGGTGTGCAGCAGGGTGCGCACGCTCTCGGGACGTCTTCCGGGTACACTTTGTGTGCGTGCTAACAGAAATTCACGTGGAGTGATTTCTGTCCTTTGCTCCTTCTGTATAGACAGCATTTCATGTGTCTTGTTCTGCGTTTTTCTTTCCTTCTCTTGGAAATCTTTCCTATCAAAACATGGAAACGTTTTGGTGTTTTTTTGGGGGGAGGTGCTGGCTACCTAGTATTCTGTTCAGGAACTGATTCCCAGCTGATGAAGATTTAGCATTTTCCTAATTTTTTGTTATTGCAAACAGTACTACGGTGAATACCTTATTACACCTGTATCTGTGTGTATCTGTAAGAGCAATTCCCAGAAGTAAAATTGGTAACGTTTGTGAGTTTGATATTTTCAAATTGCCCACCAAAGAGGTACCATCAGCAATAGGTTGCATGTCGGGTAGTCCTGAGGAACAGTGGAGAACCATTGCCTGGGAATCCACTGTGTCTCTTTATGTGATTGAGGATTCTCAGCATTAGAATCACAGATTTCTAGTCAATTAGAATCTCAGCAAATGGGACCCAGGAATGTACGTGGCTGACACTCCCCAGGGTAATCTTGTGTGTGTACTGCTGCTCTGGGAAATTATAAAGATTTGAAACAGACACCAAGGGATAGAGTGAAAACTTTGCTATTTTTTCTCTTCTCATTTCAGAACAGTGCCCAAACCTCGTGTTAAAAAGCAGCCGAAGACTCAGCGTGGAAAGAGAAAAAGGCAGGATTCTTCTGATGACGATGATGAAGATGACGAAGCTCCTAAAAGGCAGACTCGTCGCAGAGCAGCTAAAAATGTTAGGTGGGTGATGCCCCAGAAGTCTTTCACTGGCATGAGGGTGATGGTGTAGTTGGTTAGAACTCCGTCGTGGTAAGGGCAGGATGTTGCATCTGATAGGCAGAAGTAATGACTTCTTAATAGGAGGCTGTGTGCTCAGAGATGTGACAGGTGTCCTTGTAGGAGGAATGATGTGGGCCAGTGGGAATGTAGAAGGAAGAGCGGCTTATTCCAGGCCTTCGTTCCTGGAAAGGAAACTGCTTCAGGTTGATGCCTTCATTTCATACCTTCCTTTCTCAGGAGAGATGTTTGGATTGTATTCTCAGTTCTAAATTGCTCCTTCAGCTAGATTCTCCTGAGGATCAGATTACATATTCAGTATAATCGTTTTATGAAGTTTACTAATAGGGTATGAAGCACTAACAGGAAATAAAAGAGGAAGGGAAACATGCCAACATCAGTATTTTATTTTATAGGAGTCAAGGGCATTTCATTTTCTTCTGGAGGATACACAGGTTTCTTCTGGTCTACTTAAAGGTGGTGAAGCTAAGTCCTGGAGATATTAACCTGGCCGTGTGTCCAGTTAATGACTCCACAGCTAGGACTAGGTGCTGAGTATGCTAACGTATAGTTCAGCACTTTGTCCTCCTGCAGCTGTTACACATTCAGGAGCGTGTTTTTCTCTTGTGGGACTTCCAGACCATTTATTGCCTCTATATGGTGGGAGGTTACATTTTAATATTACCAGGAAGTATGTTAGTTGAAGTTTTCAACAGTTTGCGAATACTCATATTTCATCTTCTTCAAATATCATCAGGAGACAAAATATAGGGTTCAAGTGTTTATAGTCTTAGAAATACAGCTTTCTTTTTGCTTAATGAAACAGTAACTTTTTTCATTTATTATGCATTTTCTTTGTAGTTGTTCCCTTGTTTATATAGTCATGATCTCATATCACAAAACGAAAGCATAGCTGTCTCCTCCTGTATCTCGCTTACACAGATCACTGCAAATGTAGTCTGTTTTTATTTTAAACTGTGAGTAAACCTTCTTGCAGTTCTCGGTGAACATGCATTACTTAAGTAGGATGAAAAAGAACTTTGAGCCCACTTTAAATGTGGCTGATGTTAAAACAACATGTTGGATCCAAAAGGGTATATGGTTCTTTAATGATATTATTATTTGGTGGTGTTTAAGTCTGAAAAGGCAGTTTCTCATTTATTCAGCATTATTCCTCATGCAGTTATAAGGAAGACGATGACTTTGAGACTGACTCCGACGACCTCATTGAGATGACTGGAGAAGGAGCCGATGAGCAGCAGGATAATAGTGAAACTATTGAAAAGGTCTTAGACTCAAGGCTGGGAAAGAAAGGAGGTATGTGTCTTTGGGAAATAAATTACTGCTGTTTTTTTTTTTTTTTTTTTTTAAGATTTTATTTGTCAGAGAAGAGAAAGAGCATGCACGTGCACAAGCAGGGGGAGCAGCAGGCAGAGGGAGAAGCAGACTCCCCGCAGAGCAAGGATCCCAATGTGGGACTCGATCCTAGGATGCTGGGATCATGACCTGAGCTGAAGGCAGATGCTTAACTGACTGAGCCACCCATGCGTCCCCAAATTACTTCCTATATGGGCTCAGTGAGGCCCAAATCTTCTGTATTTCAGCTCTGAATTTCAGTCTGTGCTTATTAGTTGTGAAGGATGGAAGTTTTTCTTTCTTTCTTTCCTTTTTTTTTCTTTTTCAAGTTTTTATTTAAATTTCAATTAGTTAACATACAGTGTAATATTAGTTTCAGATGATTCAGCACTTCCACACGTTACCTGGTGCACATCACAATTGCACTCCTTAGTCGCCATCACCTGTTTCACCCATCCCCATCCACCATGCCTCCATTCTGGTAACCATCAACTTGTTCTCTACAATTAAGAATCTGTTTTCCTCCATGTTTATCTGTTTTATTTCTTGAACTCCACATGAGTGGAGTTACATGGTATTTGTCTCTGACTTATTATACTGAGCATAATACTCTCTAGTTCCATCCCTGGTGTTGCAAACAGCAAGATACCATTCTTTTTTATGGCTGAGTAAAGTTCCATCTTCTTTATCCACTCATTTATCAGTGGACGTTTGGACTCCTTCCATACTTCGGCTGTTGCTGATAGTGCTGCTGTAAACACTGGGGTGCTTAGGTCTCTTCGAATCAGTGTTTTTGTATCCCTTGAGTAAATACCTAGTAGTACAGTTTGCATGAAGTGTGGGAGTTTTTTTGAGCCAGTCTCATGGTTCATTGTTGAGGATATAGGGATATGAGCAATATGCCTTTGAGACTTAAAAATTAAGATGGTAAAGATGTGTTAATCTCTTAAAAGGCAGTGATGTAGCAGAGATTCTTGCTTAAAACATTAAACAAATTTACCTTTAATTAGGTGTTTCTGAATCTCCTTGTGAAATGTATCAAACTGGCTAAAATACATTTGTGGATAGCAAAGATTTTTTTTTTATATCTAATTTGAGATCTCTCCTAACTCAGTTTCTTTGAGGTAACCTTCCATATAGAAAATATCAAATTATTGCCTAATTCTTATTTCTTGGTCTTTTTTTTTTTTTTTTTCATCCAGCCTCACTTGAGGTTAAGAAAGTAAACAGAGGACTTTGGATGGGTTGGTAATTGGCATTGGGTAGTGGTGGGAATTTTTATTTTCTTAGTATTTCTGGGGAGATTAGACTTGTTTTATGAGTCAGGAGGGACAAAACCAAAAGGATGCTTCTCTTCCATTTTAATTGTGTTTGGACAAAAGGATCTCTTTAACTTCACCAGCAAATTCTGGAAAATACTTTTTATTTTATTTTTTTAAAAGATTATTTACTTATTTATTTGACACACAGAGATCACAAGTACACAGAGAGGCAGGCAGAGAGAGAAGGGTGGAAGCAGGCTCCCTGCTGAGCAGAGAGTCCTATGCAGGGCTCGATCCCAGGACCCTGAGATCAAGACCTGAGCCAAAGGCAGAGGCTTAACCCACTGAGCCACCCAGGCAACCCTGGAAAATATTTTAAAGTATAGAAATTAGGTTTGGACGTTGAAAATATTTGAAATAACAGATCTTGTCCATCCTGTATTGTTTGTGAATTTCTGCATGTTTTTAAGTCAGAGGACTTTGGTGTTTCATCCAAAAAAGGATATGTGCTTGAGAAGCTTTCAATGTCTGGTTTAATGCACTTTTTAAAGTTTACCCAAATCCTTTTATAGCCACTGGAGCTTCTACTACTGTATATGCGATCGAAGCTAATGGAGACCCTAGTGGTGACTTTGACACTGAAAAGGATGAAGGCGAAGTCCAGTACCTCATCAAGTGGAAGGGTTGGTCTTACATCCACAGCACATGGGAGAGCGAAGAATCCTTACAGCAGCAGAAAGTGAAGGGCCTAAAAAAATTAGAGAACTTCAAGAAGAAAGAGGATGAAATCAAGCAATGGTACATTTTTGAAGCGGTGGTATATTTGCAGCGTTGAGGGAAGGGAAGGTTTTTTAGTAATGCGTGGAACACACAGCTGTCTAGGAACTTGAATTTTGCCTTGGTTATCTGAGCACTGAGGCAGCTGTAATTCCAGTTTATAAAATTGTGACCCGAAGACACTCTGTACTTCCTATATGGCCACCAAGTTTGTAGAGTTTAATTAATAATAAGTAGTTTATGGAGCATTTTGCACACGCAGCATTTTTAATCCTCGCAGTAAGCCCATGAGATTCTCTCTGTTGTACGTAACACATTTTGTAGGTAGGAAGAGTGAGGCACAGTGCAGCTTTTCTAGGGAAATCCAAAATTGGAACTCTGGCAGCCAGAGCTCCTAAGCACCTTGTTACTCCCTGTGTTTTCTGCGGTAGCTTACATGTCAGGAGCTCATATTCTAGAACTGTCTGGGTTCTGGTGCACTTAATACTTTTCTTAGTTTTTTACAGTTTGCAGAAATGGTGAGACAGAAACACATAACTTCTGAAGCTGTGATAGACTGTTGTGTTGTTAGTTTTCTTGCAACTTTGAATGTGGCCTAGTTGCATATGAGAAATAGGTGGGGGCGGTAGCAGCCACAAATCTAAACTAATCATCAGGTTGAACCCTGAAGACACACCTGTCAGTGTAATGGGGTCAGGTTATTTTGTGTTAGAAGTAGGGCCAGATGGGTTCTAGTTTCCCTTTCACTACTATGCACAAGATGTTCCTTCAGTAAATCCCTTATTTTTCCGAAAGATGGGTTTGGTTGTAAAGTGGTTAGAAATTTAAAATCCTCAGAGTACAGTAGTATTTCATTTCAGATTGCTCCTCTCATCCTTCTATAGAATTTTGGTGCCAGGAATAACTAGTTTTCCATAAAAGTTACATTGAATCATTCTTAAAGTACATACCTACATGAAAAACCAACACATTTCCTTTTAAATCTGGAGAGCAGTTTTATTGCCTATTCTGTTTAGATATATGAATTTGTCACACAAAGTTATTTTTAGGTCTTCATAAAGAAAGAACAACTGGTGTGTCCTATGGTGTAAGGTTTTACTTTTTTTTTTTTTTTAAAAAGATTTTATTTATTTGACAGCACAAGTAGGCAGAGTGGTAGGCAGAGGAAGAGGGAAAGAAGCAGGCTCCCCTGCTGAGCAGGGAGCCTGACATGGGGCTTGATCCCAGGACCCTGGGATCATGACTCGAGCCAAGGGCAGATGCTTAAATAACTGAATCACCTAGGCGCCCCAGAGTCTGTTTTCTAAAAGTATGTTTTTTATGAAATATCTGGCCTAATTACTAGTAAAGGAATTGCTAAAGGGACAGATGGAAGTAGAGACTCAGTTTCTTTTCCTCTTTTTGACTTTGAGAGATATGTATAGGTCTCCCAAATCTCTTCTTTTTTAAAAATTTTTAAAATTTATTTAAATATTAGGTCTCCCAAAGCTAACTGGGATGTATTTTTTCTGTCTTCTGTCTAGGTTAGGAAAAGTCTCTCCTGAAGATGTGGAATATTTTAACTGCCAACAAGAACTGGCCTCAGAGTTGAACAAACAGTATCAGATAGTTGAAAGAGTAATTGGTGAGCACATGGAAACTTGTTTCAGCAGTGTTTGAGCCCCATGAATAATGGCTTTTGGTTTTGGGGTAATGTAAATTAAAAAATGCATTTTGTGGGTTTGCTTTTTGATAGTATATAGATACCTAGATTTATTTTAAAGGAAAAGTTAACGAGATTTGCTGGTATATTTGGATTTGGGGGATGAGAGAAAAAGATGTCAAGTATGATGCCATGATTTTTGACCCAAGCAAATAGGAGAATACAGGTACTATTTACTGAAATGAAAGGTTAAGACCTGGAAGAGCTGATTTTTGGAATGGAAATCAAGAACTTGGTTTGATATTTCTGAGTTTGCTGTACTTCTTAGTTGTCTGAGTGGGAAGTATTGTGAAGGCTGTAGCATATGTGAGCCTGGAGTTGAGATCTCTTAGTCTGTGCTGGAGATTTAAATTTGGGAATTTATCACTGCATAGATAGTATTTAAACCCTAAGATATACTGAGATTATCAGAAATAGTATACATAGTGAGAATAGGAAGTCTGAGAACATTCCACGTTCTGGAAGTCAGGAAGAAGCCACAGGAGACAAAGAAGAGTCAGTGAGATTGGACGGCGGCTGAGGGAGTATATCCTGGATGCCAAGTGATACATGGGGCTTGGGAAGGAGGAAACGCTGCTAGCCGAATGTGGTGAGGACCAAGACGTGATCCTTGATTTTGGCCCCTGTGTGGTGCTAGTGCATTGGATCCATGGAGTGGTGGGAATACAGGCCTGATTGGGGTGGCTTCAAGAGACAATGAGGCGGACAGTGAGTAGGAGCAAGTCTTCTGGGGAGTTTTGTTGTAAAGAGGGAACAGAGGAATGGGGTAATAGATCCACAGGGCTGTGAGCACAGAACTGTTTCCCCTTCTTCCTCCCCCCTACCCCCCTCCCTTCCTCTCACCCACCTCCCTCTCTCCCTCCCCCCCTTCTCCCTCCCTGCCTGCCTGCCTTCCTTCCTTCCTTTCTTTTGTGATACAACATTGTAGAATATATTTGTATTCTTACTTGTAGGCCCTAAAATACCACTGTTTTCTTGGTTATAGTGATAATTTTTCTATTTTATTTTCCATTTATTTAGCTGTGAAGACAAGCAAATCTACACTGGGTCAGACAGATTTTCCAGGTAAGCAAAAGCTCTGGTTAATAAATGTTAGCATTTAAGAGCAGTTCGTGTTTTGCATGAGTATTCACTGCCGTTGAAACCACAGGTTTCAATGGTTACCTGTAAAACAGAATTGTCACTCCCCTTCCTTTAATGACAGATGCTAATCTACAATTTTTTATATATATAATAGCTCATAGTCGGAAGCCGACACCTTCAAATGAACCTGAATATCTATGCAAATGGATGGGATTGCCCTATTCAGAGTGCAGCTGGGAAGATGAAGCCTTGATTGGCAAGAAGTTCCAGAGCTGCATTGACAGCTTCCATAGTCGGAACAACTCAAAAACCATCCCGACAAGAGAATGCAAGGTGTGATTGCTGGCTTTTGTTTTTCCAGGGGAAAGAGGTATTGATAGGGTTGGTCACATAGATATTGGGAAGAGAAAAATACTACAAAAGTAAATGATAATTCCCATTTGAAGTGAAAGAAGATGAATTAACCTTGACATCAAAGTTAAATATTAAAACAAAGGGAGAACATGAGTTGTATGATGGCTCTGCTGATCTCTTTATTCTTAAAATTCACAGACCTGGGTATGTCTGATTAGAGACAGTGTGCAGAATATTTGAAAGAATTTCAGTCCTTTAAAGAGAAGTGACAGGAAAGGGGAGAGGCTCTGAATTCTAAGTTAGAGCCCAAATATATAGGCTTTTTCACTTGCTAGATTGATTGTTCAGATCCTTTCCCTTCACCGGCATCCACTGCCCATGTAAAGTGGTGTGCCTCGGCAACAAGTCTGTGTAAGACGTCGCTCTGTCTCAGGAGTTGACATCCAGTTCATGGCACCAAGCCTCCTCCTGTGAAACGCAGTACATGACTGAGGGGGCAGTGAGTACAGTAAAGAATCTGTGGTCCGAGAAGCACAGAGGTAGAAGTCACTGAGCTCCAGTAGTCCTTGAGGAGGTTTGAAAGAGTTAAAGAGGAGGTTGTGGTATTTGAACTGCCCTGGTCCTTGGAGAAGGGGTTAACGCCTGGTAGACAAAGGGGGGCCTGGTTTATTGCCCTCCCACGAAGGATGCAGGAGAAAGCTCTTCCTTGAGTGGGAAGAGAGGAAAGTGATGTCAGCGAGTGCTTTTGGGTCCAAGGTCCTTGAAGGAGCTGGAGTAGGCACCTTGCATACTGTGAAGGGTATTTTGGGCTTTACCCTGTGGGTTCTGGTGTGAGAAGAGCAGCAGGATGGAAGCTGCATTAGCCCCATCTCACAGCAGTGTGCAGGAGACTCTGGAGGCGCGACTTAAAAAGCCAGAAGGTCCAGCCAGGAACATGCCACCCAAGTCCCCGAGGGAAGAACAGTGTGAGGACGACGGGCGTCCTGGTGGGACGGAGGGGTCAGGCGGCAGGAGCACGAGGGGGAGACTTGGCACAAGTGGATGCGGTGTTGGGCGGCCGCGCGTGAAGAGTCGGATTTGTTGACTGTGGGCTGCTCGCAGAGGAGAGCTGAGATGACCCGCGACCGCCTTACCACACAGACTTTTAGGGCGCTGCTGCACACAGTGGGGTGCTAATTCATTCCCTGATCCTTAAGGGAAATAGTCCCTGAAAAAAAACTTTTGGCCAACGAACTTTGGGAAGTATTTCTGAATGAATTTTCCCTGTAAATTCACAATATGCACAAGCATTTGAGACTTGGAAAAGGCACGAGTAATGAAATTTATGTGACTTTGATTGCATTGTTTCCCAAATGGATTTAGCCGTGGAATCCACATTTTGTGCAAACCATGGAGACATGGCCCTAGTACATAGACCACTCCATCCTCCAAACCCTTTCATTAAGAAAACCAAACTCACATACCTGGGGGGTCCCAGCTAGATGGGGGCTGCACTTCAGAATTTGCAAATGCTATCACGGTAAAGTTCTGCTGGGCTGAGTGTGCGCAGACTTTCCCAGAGGTATCGTACAGTTTAAATGAGATAACATAAAGATGATTGTACAGCACTCACCGCCTGTTGCAAGATAGAGACATTATAAAACAAGTGCTGTGTCATGTTCACAGACTGACTGCAGGACCAGGAGCAGGCCAACCAAGAATTATTTGGGATGCTTCAGGCTTTGGGAATACAGACTACAGTGAAAGGTGGTGGGCTGGGCTGGGCTGGGCTGGGTGGGGTTCGTGATGCAGATCTGGAATTTAAACTTTTGTGCTGTGGTTCAGAGTGCATAAATCATGGCTAGCATTTTAACAGAGGAACAGCAAGAAAGTCTTCTTCAGACCAGGGCTTTAATTTTGGTTTTTCAGGCCTTGAAGCAGAGACCACGATTTGTGGCTTTAAAGAAACAACCGGCATATTTAGGAGGGGAGAATCTGGAGCTCCGTGATTATCAGCTAGAAGGCCTCAACTGGCTTGCTCATTCCTGGTGCAAGTAGGTAGAAAAATATGAAATTTTCTTTACGGTTTCTGGCTTCTTTATTGTTAAGTGCAAATAATTATTTTTTTTTTTCTGTTGTGTATTACAGAAATGGAAAAAGTATGTGAGGGAAGGCTCTTCTAGGAGTTTATATGTGTGTGTAATATCATTTTAATCTTAAATAAAGAGTACTTGGTTTATTAGTTATTTGAGGGTAGATTGCCTTTTGCTATACATCTATTCCTGATTCCATGCTAGATGGGCTGTTTTCTATTTCCCATCATACTTTCCTACTCTGGCCATTTCTTTGAGTGTTTTTCTTCCATCTGGACAATCCTCTCCTGTTAGTGTCCATTTGAAATCCAGACTGTTTCCTAGAATGGTGTTTCTCAAAGTGTGATCAAAGGAATACAGCTGCATCAGAATATCCAGAAGTGTCTGTTTAAAAGTTCCGATCCCTGAGCCCTTTCCCAGATCCTCTCATTTGGTAGGTGTAGGGTGGATTCAGAAATCTAAACCTTAGCCTACCTCTGGTATAGATTGTCCTGTAATTAAAACAAGCCACAGGCCCTGCAGCACATAGGCCTAGGGAGTAGTGTGCATAGCATTAAACAGCCCAGTGGCCTGCAGTGCAGTGGTGGGTGCTTTCGGAAGAAGCACATGATAGCCAGTTTTCCTCTGCTTTCTGTAATGGTGGAGCCCAAGGTCATGTTCTTGGACACCTCAGTATAATAAAACCTGCCTGCTCTGTTATAAGAGGTAGGTAGGTAAAAGAAAGACCAAAATGGTAAAGAACGTAGTCTGAATAGGCTCTTATGGTAATCCAAAGTTTGGTTATACTCAGATCACTTGTTATTTTGTTATTTTATAGCTTCTACTTTCTTTTTATGCAGGAGAGGAAATTCGGTTGGGGCTTGGGACCAGTGCCTTGCTTGGTGAATTCTGAGGCTTTAATGTCCTTGTTCTTCGTGGGTGTGTGTGTGTATATGTATGTGAACTAATGATTTTGTTTTGTTTTTATTTTTCTCTTTCTGCAGAAGTAACAGTGTAATCCTTGCTGATGAAATGGGCCTAGGAAAGACCATCCAGACCATATCATTCCTCTCCTACCTGTTCCACCAACACCAGCTGTATGGCCCCTTTCTTATAGTCGTCCCTTTATCCACCCTCACCTCATGGCAGAGGGAGTTTGAAATCTGGGCACCAGAGATTAACGTAGTGGTTTACATAGGTGACCTGATGAGCAGAAATACGGTGTGTAAACAAAAAGAATTGGGATAGAATCTGTGTTATAAATGTATTTTGGAAATTGACCTAAAGCCTTTATAGTCTTTAGTAACATTATGATTCTGACACTGCTATGCCCCCAATGTTGGGAGACTTACGTATCACAAAAATGGAATGCAGATAGTCTTTACAACATGCTTACTCTGTTAAGGGAAAGCCATGGCAGTATATGAATGGGAATCTCTTTTAGTTGGATTACAGTAGTTTTCTTCTGTCTTTTGTATTTCCAAGACCACTTTATTTAGAGATGGAATTAATACCTCATAGAATGTTAATGTTATTTTTGCTGTTTGAGCAGAGAGCTGCTGCTAAAACCGAGTTCTTAGAGTTTGTTTCTCAGCCTTTTAAAATGACGAGGTTATAGAACTTGTAAGGAAGGAATAAAGAGAAAGGACAATGAGCCATGCTAGGGCTATAGAAATGAGAATTAATTGTCTGTTTTCAATCTTAATGTGAGTAGTAGGAACTCAGAAAACAGAGGCTTGGTTTGCTCTTTGTTTAGCAAGTCACTTCTTGATAATAATTGACTTTCCAAAAGTACCTGTTATGTGCGAGGGCCCATGCTGGGTGCTTTGTGTGTATTACCTGTAACTCCCACCATCGTCCTCCAAGTAGATGCCACTCTTTCTAACCGATTGATGACGTAAAGGACTCTAAGAGTTTAACACTTGTTCCAGGCCAGCTAGAATGTGGCAGAGCTGGGGTCAGGACAGAGAATGGTCTGGTCCCAGACCTTTGCTCTTTCATTACTGTATGTTAGAGTAAACTACTTCTGGGGGATTGTTTATCACAAGAGCAAGCCATCAGGAATCCTCCAACTTTTGAGACATATGTTATATATTAAATATTTTCATTCAAATTGTCTAACTAAACCCTGACAGATTTCATGGCTCTGATTTTGAGTTTTTAAGCATATAGTCGCTCTTAGCTTTGCTAATCCATTTGCTAACTGTTATAAAAGTTGAAAGAAAAAACCTTCTTAGATTATGCAGAATGGCTTCAATCACTGCATTCAAATCTGAAGACAAAATGAACTCTGAAAACTTGTGGAGTCAGAGAAGTTTTCTATGTGAACTCCCAACATTCCTTTTCTCTGTTCTTTCTCCCCCCTTGGTGGTGATCACCACCCACACTCCTTGCCCTGTTGTCCAGTCACACTGCAGTATGAATGTGGTAGTTTTTGTTTTCCTTTACATTCATTATTTTCATTCATATGAAATTACATTTTATCCCGTAACCTTCCCTTTCCTTTTCCTTGGAGGCCACATCTTTCTGTTCTAAGTTAATGACATTTCTGACCGAGGTAGAGGTTGGGATTTGTTCTACTTGTTAGTAAAAGTATTGCCCTACCAAAGAGCAAAGAATACTAAAATATTCTTAAGAAAATTAACATTTTGGGGATCACTAGATAAGTTCAACTTACCGGGGTTTAATTACAGATGCAGTGCATGTTTTGGTCAAATATTTTGGGGCAGAAGTGGGGGAAGATGACAGTTTATTTGAATTCTGGCAGTAAAGTTTTCTGCTGCTCAGTGATCTTTTCATTCTCTTATGGCTCTATATTGTGGTTGCTTAGGTCAGTTTAGAATGTATAAAATATCCATTAAATTCTAGTCAGGTTTGTTTTTTATTTGGCATGTTTATCACAAGACTACTGGTGATACAGAAAGGTAAAAGTAGAAATTGTATCTTAATTACTGATTTCTCTTCTAGATACGGGAATATGAATGGATTCATTCTCAGACTAAAAGACTCAAGTTCAATGCACTTATAACAACATATGAGATCCTCTTAAAAGATAAGGTGTGTAATTGTAGTGTGACTTGTCCAAATGGTGGGGTCTGTGCTTCCCGCTTGCCATGTTACTTCTTTGTATTTATTTTAAAAAGCAAACAAATGAACAAACAATCCACAAAGAATATTAAGGTTGTAAATAAAAATCAGAATCTTACAGTTGAAGGGGATTTTAGATTGCTTAGTCCAACGGAATTAAACAGGATGAAAGGGTACTGAGGCCAGTAACTTAACCTGAGCGCCATCCCGGGCACTTCCCATCATATCTCTGTCAAGGAATTTCTCCACAACAGATGATGTGAATGGTCTCTGAATGAAGGTCTTTACACCATCTCCTTTCTGCAATTACTAAGAAATGTGGCAGTTGGTCCCGTTGGTGATAATAAGTGTAAATGAGTTCAATTTGGTGGCTCTTGGTGTTTCTGTGCTTCAGGGTTGGGGTGGAGAAGAGGCAGAGAAGAATCTTAATGAACGAGAGACTGCACAATTGTGTTTTTTTGTTTTTGTATTGTTTTTGCCCAGCATACCAATTTTTGTGTTCTTGCTGTAGGGCATGCAGCAATGCCTGGCCTAAGAGACTCCCCCTCCCCCTCAGTACCTTTTGGATGGTGATGTGCTCTTCTGAGTCGACACCAGTCTAGCCAGAAACAGAATAAACAGAGGAGTCCTAATATAATTTAAGTCCGTGAAGAATACATGTTTTCTATGTATACCTTTGTGATGGTATTTGTACAGAGATAATTAACACTTGAAAGTACTTTTGGGTTCCATTCTGACCTGGTGGCTCGTTCTGTTTTGTTTTTACTTTAGACTGTGCTGGGCAGTATTAACTGGGCCTTTCTGGGAGTGGATGAAGCCCATCGGTTGAAGAATGATGACTCTTTATTGTATAAAACTCTGATTGATTTCAAGTCCCACCATAGGCTCCTGATTACGGGGACCCCTCTTCAGAATTCCCTCAAAGAGCTCTGGTCCTTGCTGCACTTTATTATGCCGGAGAAGTAAGCTCCTTCCTGTGTATTTTGAAAGATGCAGAATGTCTGAAATGCCAATGCTTTTTAATTTTTAAAAAACAGACCTTAGGGAAAACAGATGGCATGATTTGGGGATAGCAAAACGTGAAACTGGTGCAGGAACAAAATTAGTAAACTGTTCCATGATAAATGTGAGGAGGCACAGAATTCAGCATGATGTCAAGGAGGAAAAGCCTGTTAATCTACCAGATGTTTAAATCAGTTATTGCATTGGGGAAATAATTGGTAAATAGGAAACCTCAGACCTCTCTGTTACAAGGTAATCAGTAATTGAAATGATGTATATAGGATACAGAGTGTGATAAGCATTAGTATCTTAAACCCAACCTTTGATAACAGAAGCCATCAGCATTAGGTGTTACTCAGATCTTTAACTGAGTAAAGAATCATGGAATGTTTTTATTGAGAAGATTTTTATGGGAGAGATGCTATGCACATTTCCTAAAACTTAGAGTTATCCAGTGGTATTCACTGATCCTTAGAATGAAATCTGAAGTTGTTACCCTATCTTGGAAGACGTGGGTCTGTGCGCCCCTCAGTAGTACTCTGACTCCTCCCATCCCACTTTATTCACCACTCATTCTGTTTCGCCGCTCTGTCATCTTTTTGTAACGTGTCTGTAACGTGCCAAGCCCCCTGCCGCTCATGTTGCCTGGACTGTTCTCTCTCCTCCTCATCTTCACGTGGCCAGTCACGTCCTAACATTTTTGCCTCAGCCTATGTGACCACCTCCTTTTCATTGTCTCCTCGGACCACCCAACTGACGCTGCCTGTTCCACGGGCTTATCACCTACCCTGTCTTATTTTCTTCATGGCACCCCCCCTTTCCTCATTTCTTCTTCATTCATCTCATGTCATTAGATTTACGCATCAGAAGCTGCAGGGATCGTGTTCACGTAGTTCATCGATTGTCCACATTGCCTAGAGTAGTTTCTGGCATGTGGTAAGCAGCCAAGGGTTGTCACATTGACAGGGAAATGCGCCACAGTTTTTTTTAACTCAGAAAAGATTTGAGTGCCTGCTATGTGCCATAAATTGAGCAAGGCGTTTTTGATAACGTAATGAAAAACATAAAAGAGCTCCCCTGCCCCATGTGTTAACTTTTGGTAAACACTGTTGAGATACTGTTTACATACCATAAAATACACAGTTGCAAGGATGCCATTCAGTATTTTTTAGTAAATTTCTTGAGTTGTGCACCCATCATAATCTAGTTTTGGAATATTTTCTTCACCCAAAAAGTTTCCTCTTACTTGTTTGTAGTTAGTTTCTGCTTCTGCCTCAAGCCTCAGGCAATCGCTAATTGGTTTTCATCTCTAGAGATTTAACTTTTGTAGAAATTTCATATAAATGGAATCCTAATAAGTAGTCTTTTGTTTTTGGCTTGTTATATTTAGCATAATATTTTTGAGATTCCTCTGTGTCATAGAGTTTATCGGGAGTTAGTCTGTTAAAATGGGGTAATATTCCATTTTATGTGTGTCCGGTCACTAGTTAATGGACATTTGGGTTGCTTCAGTTTTGGGCTGTCGCGTCTGTGTGTGGACATACGTTTTTATTTATCTTCATTAGATACTTAGTGAAATTGCCGGATTGTTGGGAAAGTATATATTTAACTTAAGAAGCTACCAGACTGTGTTCCATTTGCCATTCCTACCAGAAGTGTTTGAATTTTCAGTTTCTCAGTCTCCTCACCAGTACTTGGAAGTTGTCAGTCTTTTGGAGTCTAGTCATTCTAGGAGGAGTGTAGTGGCATTTCACTGTGGCTCAGAGTCGCATTTCTGTGATGACTGATAATGTTGAACATCTTTTCATGTGTTCATTAGCCATTTGTCTATCTTTGGTGAAATACCGGTTTAAGCCTCTTGCTTATTTTTTTTTTTAAAGAATATTTATTTATTTGACAGAGAGCTCACAAGTAGGCAGAGAGGCAGGCAGAGAGAGAGGGGGAAGCAGGCTCCCTGCTGAGCAGAGAGTCTGATACGGGGCTCGACCCCAGGACCCTGAAACCATGACCTGAGCCAAAGGCAGAGGCTTAACCCACTGAGCCACCCAGGTGCCCCCCCTTGCCTATTTTTAAGTTAGGTTGTCTGTCTCATGGATCAAAGACTGACTTCCTTCCTTCCTTCATTCTTTCCTTCCTTCATTTTTTAGTATTCCAGATACAGGTGTGCTGTATGTTTTACAAGTATTTTGTCCCAGTTTGTGGCTTGTCTATTTTCTTAATGTTGTCTTTTGAAGAGCAAAAAGTTTGTAAGTTGGGGCGCCTGGGTGGCTCAGTGGGTTAAAGCCTCTGCCTTCAGCTCAGGGTCCTGGGATCAAACCCCACATCGGGCTCTCTGCTGGGCAGGGAACCTGCTTCCCCCTCTCTCTCTGCCTGCCTCTCTGCCTACGTGTGATCTCTGTCTGTCAAGTAAATAAATAAAATATTTTAAAAAAAAGTTTGTAAGTTGATGAAGTATAATGTTATCAGTTTTTTAATGGATTGTGCTTAATGTCATAAAAAAATGGGACATAGTTCCCTAACCTAAGGTCGCAAAAACTTTCTTCTTTCTTTTTTATTTTTATTTTTTTAAGATTTTATTTATTTGACAGAGATCACAAGTAGGCAGAAAGGCAGGCAGAGAGAGAGGAGGAAGCAGGCTCCCTGCTGAGCAGAGAACCCGATGCGGGGCTCGATCCCAGGACCCTGAGATCATGACCTGAGCCCAAGGCAGAGGCTTAACCCACTGAGCCACCCAGGCGCCCCACTTCTTTATTTTCTTAATGGGAATTTTAATTCTTATGTTTAGGTCTCTATTCAATTTTGCGTTTTTTGTTACAGTGTGAAGTATGAGGACTTAAGGTCATTTTTTTGCAGTGGGATTTTGGAAATTGTCCCAGTGCCATTTATTGAAAAGAATATTTATTCTTTATTGAATTGCCTTGGTACCTTTGTTGAAAATCAGTTGAGATCATGAATATAAGGTTCTGTTTCTGGATTCTCAGTTCTTATTTGTTGGTATGTATTTCTGTACTTACGCTGATGCCACACTGTCTTGATTACTGAGGCTTTACACTGATTTTTAAAATGGTGAGATATAAGTTCAGTTTTGTCTTTATTAAAAATATTTTGGCTATTCTTGATCCTTTGTATTCCCATAGACATTTTAATCAGCTTGTTGATGTCTGAAAGGAAAAAAAATCTTCTAGAACTTTGATAGGTATTATGTTGAATTTAGAGAGATTTATTTAGAGCGATTTAGAGAGAATTTAGAGAGAATTATTATCTTATAACAGTATTGAGCTTTTTAAGCTATTTATCACAGAAAGTTTCCCGTTTATTTAGATTTTCTGTAATTTTTCTCAACAGTGTTTAGTAGTTTTCAGCCCATAAGTCTTATATTTCTTCGTTAAGTTTATTCCTACTTATTTTGATTTTGATTGGAATTTTTTTAAATGTTTTCATATTGTAATAGAGTTTTTTATAGAGATCTTGAATTATTTCCACTGTTTTTGCTGTTTTTTTATTTCCCAGTGTTTTCTAGATACAGGATCACATCTCCAAGTAAAAGAAGTTATACTTCTTTTACATTGTGGATGGATGTCTCTTACTTCTTGCTCTGTGGTATTCTCTAGAATGTCTGTGTTGAATAGAATTAGGAACAGGATATTGGCTATAGAATTTTTGTAAATACCCTTTATTGGGTTGAGGAAATGTTATTCTATTCCTGATTTTTGTGAGTTTTTATAATGAATGAGTGTTGGATTTTGTCACATGCTTCCCACTACCCTCCCCGGGTCTCTTGAGGTGACTATGATTTTTGTTCTTTATTTTCCCAATATGGTATATTAGTTACTTTATAGATGTTAAGACAACCTTTCAGTCCTGTGATAAATCTGACTTAGTTATGATGTTGCATCCTTTTTTGTGTTTCTGCATTCATTTTGCTAATATTTTGTTAAAGACTTCTGCATCTGTGTTTTTGAGGAATATTAGTCTCTAGTTCTGTGTTTGTGTGTGTGTGTATGTGTAATGTCTGCCTGGCTTTGGTATCAGCGTAATAGAATGAATTGGAAAAAGTTCTTTCTTCCCTTATTTCCTAAAAGAATTTATTAGGATTGGTGTTAACTTCTTAAAATTTTTTTATAGGATTTACCAGTGTAGCCATGTGGATGGGCCTAGTTTTTCTTTGTGGGAAAATTTTTAATGACTAATTCAATTTCTAGGTGTAGACCTATTCAGGTTTTCTGTTTCTTTTTCACTTAGTTTTGTTAGTCTGTGTCTTTCTAAGAATTTGTCCATTTTTGTCTTAAGTTGTCTCATTTGTTGGCATAATGTTACAGTGTTTCCTTATCATCCTTTTACTTTTTGAAGAATAAATTGTGATCTCGGTAATTTTTGGTTGTGGTAATTTGTTCTTATCTTTTTTTCTTGGTCATTTCAGGTAAAGGTTTAACAGTTTGGAGGATGTTTTCAAAGAAAACAACTTGTGACTTTTTTTTTCCTGTTTTGTTTTCTATTTCATGTATCTCTTTTCTCATCTTTATTGCCTTTGATTTAATTGTCTCATTTTTTCTTAAGGTAGAAGCTCAGATTATTGATTCAAGGCCTATTTTCCTTTTCTCAGTATGGGTGTTTAATAAAGGTATAGCTTACCCTCCACACGCTGCTTTTGCTGCATTCTCTGAATGAGAACATGAGAATATTGATCTCATGTGTTTTGGCTTTCATTCAGTTTCACCTTTTCTGATTGCTCTTGTGATTTCTTCTGTGATGCATGGCTTTTGTTTGTTTGTTTGTTTGTTTTTTTAAAGATTTTATTTATTTATTTGTCAGAGAAAGCCAGAGAGCGAGCACAGGCAGACAGAGTGGCAGGCAGAGGCAGAGGGAGAAGCAGGCTCCCTGCCAAGCAAGGAGCCCGATGTGGGACTCGATCCCAGGACACTGGGATCATGACCCGAGCCGAAGGCAGCCGCCCAACCAACTGCATGGCTTTTGTTTTAAATGTACTGGTTAATTTAAAATATTTAGGTACTTCCTAATGATTCATAATTTAATTTTGTCTTAAAGAATATGTTTTAGATGGATTTACTGTTACTTGTTATATGCCATAGTATGTTTTCTATTTTGGAGAATGTTCTTTGTGCACTTGTAAAGAATAATACTTTGTTTTCATAGGGTAGAGCTCTGTTCATTACATCAACTTAGTTAATAGTCAAGCCTTAGATAGCTTTATTGACTTCATGTCTAGTTCTATTATTGACAGTGAAACATTTCAATATTTAACTGTAGTTGAATGATCTACTGCTTTCGGTTCTGTGAGGTTTTCCTTCATGTATTTGAGAGGTTTGGGTGTTAGGTTTGTGCACCTTTGTAATTGTTCTGTGTTCCTGATAATTGATCTTTTTATCATGAAATGTATGTCCCTCTTTATCTATAGTAATATTTCTTGTTCTTTAGATCTGTTTTGTGTGATATGACAGCTCTTTAGCTCTCTTTTGGTAACTTATGGTATACTGTTTTCCATCAGTTCACTTTCAGCTTCTTTTTATAAGTTTAAAATGTGATTCTTTTAGACAACATATGGTTCATCTTCCTTTTTTAATCTGGTCTGACAGTCTCTGCCTTTTGAGGGTTTAGTTTATTCACATGTAATGTTATTCTTGCTGTGGTTGGATTTATGTATGCTATTTTGCTTCCCCCCCCCATATGTTTTCTTTCTTTTTTGTTTCTGTTACTGCCTTTTTTTGTTTCAGCGGTTATTATCTTTTTTTTTAAAGTTATTTTCTAGTGTGCGATTTGAATTCTTCTGTTAATTGGTTTTTTTTTTTAAGTAATTTTCTTATTGGTTGCTAGAGTTTTTGGCATGCATCTCATCACAGTCTTCTTCCGATTAATGCTAACCTATTTCTGGTAAAATATAACAGCTTTTCTCCAGTATGGCTTCGTTTTCACCTCCTTCCTTATGTTGTAAACTCAAGAATACAGTGATAAATTTATTGCTTTATTTAGGCTTGTCTACACCCCCCCCCCCGGCTTGTCTTTGATATTACACATCTATTTTATCATTTCCAGTGATCTTTATTTCTCATCTTGCCATTGGGTATCACTTCTTTTAGCCTAAATGACTTCTTTACTATTTCTTATAAGGCAGACCTACTAGCAAGAAATTTTGTTTTCATTTGTCTGTGGCTGTCCTTTTTCCACTTTTATTTTTCAAGGCTAGTTTAACACTCCTCAGAAGGTGAGTAGAGAAACTTTTGACCACTCTGACCATGCTAAAATAATCTAAAATAATCTCTAGGCTGTGGCATGATGTCATTATTAAGGTTACTCCTATAACCCTATATCGTATGTAGTATTTTAAGTTGACAGTTTTCTATTGCAGGGAACAGCAAACTTTTTCTTACAGGACCTGATAAGAAACATTTCTAGCTTATAGGCGTTACAGTCCCTGTTACAGCTACTCATCTCTGCTGTTTAGAGGGAAAGACATCCTAGACAATTCATAAACCATTCAGCGTGTATATAAAGAAATAGTGTGTCACATTAACTTTTAATTTACTGAGAATACTAAAACTAGGCAGGTGAAAATATTTGTTGCCTAAAACAGTAGGGGAAGTAAATTTTGTAAGTAAGGTTCATATTGAAACTTTTATGCTAACATAGTTTTAATTCATGATGAATATATGTAAATTGAAATAGTCTCTGGAAATTGTCACCCAGCTTTTCAAAGAATAGGATAGTCCCTGATTTCCAGTTGCTTTGTACATTTTGTGTGTGAGGTGCTCTCCCTAGCATTGAGACCGTTCAGTTGGCATTATTCCTTTTAATCCTCTTACCTCGTTTTAAGTACTCATTTAGTTCTGTTCCTGGAGTCATTGCATAGCAGTGTGACAAAATGCAACTTAGGTTTATCGGTTTGTAAACTTTAGTGATGTTTTTAGATTTTTACCCCAAACGGTCTCTTTGTCGGCTTCCCCCAAGAGGGCAGTTTCACGTGTTAGCGGGTGTTCCGAGACTGGTGTTGATCCACCTCCCAGTACGTGATGAAGCCCACGGCTGTTTCTCAGTTCAGAACCGGCCGCAGACGGTTGACGCTGTTGTGCTCTACGGCGGTGCTGGCATCTGCACTCTCACTTTCCATCTCAGAGGGCAGATGCTTTTGAGTCCTCCAGACTCTGGGTAATGTGAAGCCATTCTGTCTTCTGGAGTGTGACTGGCCTCAGCAGAGGAGGGCCACCTGGTGTCAGAGGACAAGCGGTGGCTGACGAAGCTTCTGTTTCTAGCGTCCTTCCATGGCCTGCTCTCCTGTGCTGAGCGTCTGCACACAGGGCCCAGCTGGTTCTTCCGGGTGCTTCCCTGGCCTTCTAGTGGCAGGACAGTGCATATTATTTTCAGTCATGAAAGCAGTTTCCTTCAGTCTTGTTTTTTGAAAGAAATCTGTTCCCTGTATCCTGTTCTGGACTTCTGCCATGGGTCCTGTAGTAAATCAGAGATGATTAAATTAAGATTTAAACATGAGAAACTTTTATCTGTAGAATTGAGGCAGAATTATTATGGTGACAGGTTTTAAAGTTTATTAGTAAATTTGTGTCTGCAAGTTCCAATACGATTAAATTGGTATCACTTGTATTGCTATTCTTAATTGGGGACCATAGTCTTACTTACTGTCATTATAATCCATTAACTTTTTCATCTATGAACAATGAGGATTATTGATGGAAATTGTGTAACAAACTTTTCACCTTTATGCAGTGACAGCTGTAATATTGCCACTAATTATTCTCTTACCTCTGAATTTGTTTTCCCAAGAAATTGCAGCTTATTAAAGGTAGCTTATTAACTTTATTGCAGAAAGGTTCATGACAATAACTTGTCTGTACTTATGTCCTCATTGCATGTCATACTGAAATGTCTTGAGAACTGCACCCCTAGTCCAAGAATTGGAAAAACCCAATGTTACCACATCGTAGGCAGGTGGGATTGATTCATTTGGTTTTTTTCCCCTTTCCTTTTTGTTTTCCCTTCTCTTGTGTCCATGAGCTAGTGACTGATAAAATTGTATTTTTTTAAAGGGAAGAGTCTTTTTTCTTTTTTGTTTTAACAGATTTTTTTTTCCATTTAGTTAGTTGAAATTTTAGTTTGAAAATTGCCTTTTTCCCCCTTCCCAGTTGCTTTTATAATAAATGCTGTCTTGTTTTATTTCTAGGTTTGAATTCTGGGAAGATTTTGAAGAGGACCATGGGAAAGGGAGGGAGAATGGCTACCAGAGTCTCCATAAGGTGCTGGAGCCCTTCCTCCTCCGGAGGGTCAAAAAGGACGTGGAGAAATCCCTTCCTGCCAAAGTGGAACAGATCCTCAGGGTGGAGATGTCGGCTCTGCAGAAGCAGTATTACAAGTAAGCTATGGGCTGGATCATGCCACCGTAGGGTTAACATCTGTACAAAGAAGCCCTGAGATACACAGTTGACAAACTGCTTTTTTCAGTGATGCCTCAACACAGATGTGAGTAGCAGTATATTCATGGTTAGAAAGAGGTAGTTTTATTGTTCTTGCTTTCTTATTTGGGTGAGAATTTGCACAGCACTTTTCATTCTGTAGGTGGTCTGAAGTCTATGTTAAATCCCAGGGCTAATCCCCCTCCAACAGATACACATTTTTCACTCATTCATCTGTTTCTTCTCTGCTATTCATTCAGTCATTTATTAAGATTATGCAGTGTGGTAGGCATTCTGCTAGATGCTGGGAGTATGAAGATGAGTGGAGTGTGTTCCTGCCAGAAGTGTTGCTTCAGAGGGAAGACAGAGTAAAGACAAGGGGTCAGAACAGTGTTGTTTAATAACCAAGGTGCATGCAAGGCACTGTGGGAGTAGAGAAGGAAAGGTGCTCAACTCCGTGCTGCAAGGGGAAGACGCTCTCCTTTCTGGCACTCCCAAGGGGCCTGGGCAGGTTGTGGATTTGGTTTAGGTTATGATAGAATGCTGCGTTTGGGACGGGGTGGTATAGAATGTACTTTAGTTTTTTTTTGGTTTTTTTTTTTTAGAATTTATTTATTTGCGTGTGAGAGAGTGAGGGAGAACGCGCACATGCACAGGCAGGGAGAGGGCGCACACAAGCAGCAGGCAGAGAGAGAAGCAGGCTCCCCGCTGAGCAAGAAGCCTCATGTGGACTCTATCCCAGGACCCTGGGATCATGACTGAGCTGAAGACAGCTGATTAACTGACTGAGCCACCCAGGCACCCTGTGCTTTAGTTTTGATGATTTAAAGTTGAATCTGGAATGATTGGAACTAATTACATGCCATGAACATTACAGTCTTTTACGGTTAAAGGTCTGATAATTTTTCTGATAATATTCCTTTGTTGTTCTTAATGCAACTGAATAAAAAAAAAGACTTTAATTTTCAAAAATTACCATCTGACTTAAAAAAAAATTTTTTTTTTTAAATTTATTTGTCAGAGAGAGAGGGGGAGAGAGAGAGAGCAAGCACAGGCAGACAGAGCGGCAGGCAGAGGCAGAGGGAGAAGCAGGCTCCCTGCCGAGCAAGGAGCCCGATGTGGGACTCGATCCCAGGACGCTGGGATCATGACCTGAGCCGAAGGCAGCCGCCCAGCTGACTGAGCCACCCAGGCATCCCCCATCTGACTTTTTAAAAGATTTTATTTATTTATTTGATAGAACAAGGGTACAAGTAGGCAGAGCAGCAGCAGAGGGAGAGGGAGAAGCAGGCTCCGCACTGAGCCAGGAGCCACATACTGGCTCCTTCCCAGGACCCTGGGATCATGACCTGAGCCAAAGGCACGTGCTTAACTGACTGAGCCACCCAGCCGCCCTGCCTCTATTATTTTTTAAATTGAAATATATTTGACATATACTGTGTAAATTTAAGGTGTACAACACATTACTTTGATACATTTATTTGTAAAAAGATGGTTGTCATTGTCATGATAATTAAGCACCTCTATCAGCATTACATAATGACCCTTTGTTTTTAATGGTTGGAATCTTAAAGTTCCAGTCTCCTAGCAAGGTTGATGGTAATAATATGATATTATTGTCTGTGTTCACTATACTGTGCATTAGGTCTCTGGGATTATTTATTAATGCAGGTTTGTATCCTTAAACATCTGTCCCGTCCCCCCATTTCCAGGTAACTGTTGTTTTACATTCTGTTTTTCTGAATTTGGCTTTTTCAAATTCCACATGTAAGTAACATCATACAGTACTTGTTTTTCTTTGTCTGACTTTTCTCACTTAGCATAATATGCTTAAGGTTCATCCATGTTGGAGTTTGACATCTTTAAAAGAAATGATAAGGGAGTGCCTGGGTGGCTCAGTTGGTTAAGGGACTGCCTTCGGCTCAGGTCAAGATCTGGAGTCGCAGGACCTTTGGGCTCCCTGCTCAGCAGGAAGCCTGCTTCTCCCTCTGACCCTCCCCCTCTCATTCTCTCTCTCTCACAATGCAGAGTACTAACCACTATATGATCACGGCCTCATTCTTTTTCTCTCAGATAAATAAAATATTTTTTAAAAAGGGAATGATAGGTTATAGCTATCTTTTTTTTTTTTTTTAAAAGATTTTATTTATTTATTTGACAGAGATCAGGTAGGCAGAGAGGCAGGTAGAGAGAGAGAGGGAAGCAGGCTCCGTGCCAAGCAGAGAGCCCGATGTGGGGCTTGATCCCAGGACCTTGGGATCATGACCTGAGCCGAAAGCAGAGGCTTTAACCCACTGAGCCCCCAGGCGCCCCTATAGCTATCCTTTTTCAAAGGTTTTGACCAATGAGATTTGTTTTGGTATGATTTCAAATTCGTTGTTAAGTATATTCATGTTTCGTTCCCTGACATTTACTCTTTTAATACTCCTGGTCTAATGGCTCCATTTTTAGCCAGAAGGAGCTCATTCAGGTTGGTTTTGAGTCTTTTTTTTTTTTTTTTTTTTTTTTTTTTTTTTTTTTTTTTTATAATTTTTATTTTTATAAACAAATTTTTATCCCCAGGGGTACATGTCTGTGAATCACCAGGTTTACACACTTCACAGCACTAACCATAGCACATACCCTCCCCAATGTCCATTACCCCACCCACCTTTCCCGACCCCCTCCCCCCAGCAACCCTCAGTT